>JAHNEJ010003319.1:0-206868 GCA_022559845.1 Amorphophallus konjac | reverse complement strand
GAGTTGCAGAAGTCCCTTCCCAAAGAACATGCAAAGTGGTGGAAGATTATTGACCATAGATGGGACACCACATTACACCACGACTTGCATGCAGCTGGTGAGTGATTATTTGTATTCATATATTATTGACCATACATTAACTATATACAAATGCAGGTTATTTTCTGAACCCTCGATTAACGTACAATGCCAATGCACATGTTGATGTCGAGGTGCTTCAAGGCACTTTAAAAGTCATTGGTCGTTTATCGAGGACACAAGATAAGAGGCTTCAGGCGGAAGTAGAGGTTGGCCTGTTTGATTTCATGAATAAGAGGTATAGAATTTACTTACGTAGTAATGCTAATCTATTATGTAATTTTTATAGATGAACTCCTATAGAATGAGAAGTGGGACGTATTCTGACTCCCAATTGCAATACGCAGTGGGAAGAGTGAGCCAGGTATACTTCATCTTTGTGCTTCTTTGCAATTACATCTTCCTTAATTAATTTTTATTTACATCTTATATTTATTTGTTTATGGTTGGTTGGTGTAACAGCTGACTGGTGGATCATGGTGAACAATAGAGAATTGGGCAGTTCTGCATTGGCTTTCATTGCAATCAGGGGTGTTGAGTCAAACCACATCAGCAAGCCAATGTGAAAGGAATTGGAGCACGTTCAGCCTTATACACTCAAAGGTTCGCAATCGGCTAAAGGCTGATCGGTTAGAGAAATTAGTGTACTGCCACTACAATATGAGGTTGAGAATAAAGAATATGAGGTTGAGACAACAGCTGCGAGACAAACGCGTCGCCGAGGATGCCGCCACAGAGATTGATGTGATGCCTTATTGATGATGATAATCCCTTGCAGTCTTGGGTGGAGACACGAGAGCAGGTTGATGAGCCCGTTTTTGATGTTGATGATAGAAGATGGGCAGAGGGCATACTTGATGAAGATGAGGCAAGAGATCCCGAATTAAGAAGCAAATCAAAGAGGGCCAGAGATACTCATGCGCACCAGTCTAGGGTGGTTGATGACACTGAGGAGCAGTTCGAGTTTGAGTCAGCTAGACACTCAGATACAGATAGCAGGCCAGTCACTCCTAGAATGTCCTCCTTAAGAAGAAGTACATCAGTGCATGGGCAAACTGAGAGGGCAAATGCTGCTGCTCGAGAGGACCCGACAATTGAGGAGTTGAAGCAGATTTATGTGAGGCACACGCCAAGGGGAAAAGGACTCGTGTCAAAGTTGATTGAAAAAAGCACTCCAAAAGAGAAAAAAGCATCCTCAAAGGTTAAAAGGCGACTGGTTTCTTATGATTCTGATGATGATGATGATGATCATCCCGGAGGTGCTGCAGGTGGTACTAGTGCTGCAGGTGGTACAGGTGATGCAGGTGTTGTAGGTGGTACTACTGGGGGATATGGTTCACCAGGTTACGAAGGTGGCCAACAGCAAGCAGCTATTTATGGGTCGTGGAATTATGAACCATCATTTCAGTTCCATCCATATCCGACCAGTGACTCTTCTCTTCCTCAAGATTCCTATGTTGATACTGGATTCGAATCAAGCCAACCAAACACTCCAACAGGGATCCAAAGAGGGATGCAGGACTTGGCTACCTCATTGTTTGGTTATAGTGAATATAGACCATACATGCAACCTGGTTGTGGGTATCGACATCAAGGGCCAGACGATGAGGGAGAAGGTTCTTCTAGTAATTATTATCCATATTAGGTAAGAATCAATGACTTTTTGTAACATTTTTTTGTCTAAATTGGTTTATTGTACTGCTTCTATTAATGTACAATGGAATATGACTTTAACTTTCACATGTTCAATGTTTGAAGTTGAATTTTTGTAGTTGTCTACTTCAAGGTTATTGCACTAACTTATACAGTCAAATGCATGTGTAATGATTTTTATGATTTTTGTGATTTTTTTTGATTTTAAGTGATTATTTATATTTTTTATGATTTTTTTCAGATTTTTAAGAATTAATTTTAATTTTTTTTAACCTGTTATATGGGTTTCGGCCGGTTTCGGCCGAAAACCGAAACCGAAATCGAAACCGAGGCGACTCGGTTTCGAACCCGGGCAAAACCGAGTCCGAAACCGAAACCGCCATCCTTGAGTGGAGTTGCCATTTGGTGATTTTATGATCACTCCGTATTGTTTCAATGAGGTTCCTGTGTGGGTGGAAGGGCGGAGTTTGCCGGCCAGGCTTTATGCGTTGCCACTTCAGGACTTTACTGTGATTTTGGACATGGATTGGCTCGAGACACATCATGCTTTGGTGGATTGTGGCTCGAAGAGGGTTTATTTCTGGCGACTTCGCGGACCCACCTTCTATTTCCAAGGTATTAGGTCTTCCTCTTCCCGCTTTCTTATTTCGGCTCTTAGGGCTCGTTGTTTGCTTGATGCGGGTTGTCAGGGTTTTCTCGCTTCTGTGGTCGTGGTGAACCAGTCGGAGCCGGATGTGGAGAACATTTCGATGGTGTGCGAGTTTCCCGATGTTTTTCCGGAGGACCTACCTGGATTACCTCCCCAGCGGGAGATTGATTTTGTGATCGAGATTGTGCCTAGTACAGGACCTTTGTCGAATGCTCCTTACTGTATGGCTCCCGCTGAGTTGAGGGAATTGAGGGAGCAGTTGCAGGAGTTGCTGGCCAAGGGATACATTCGTCCTATCTTTTCCCCTTGGGGCATTATGAAGAAGGATGGTAGTCTGAGGTTGTGCATTTGACTACCGGCAGCTGAATGAGGTGACCGTTAAGAACAAGTATCCGTTGCCACGGATTGATGACTTGTTCGACCAGCTTCAATCTGCTCGAGTGTTCTTGCGGATTGATCTGCGGTCCGGTTATTATCAGTTGCGGATTCGAGAGTCTGACGTGGAGAAGACTGCGTTCAGCTCGAGATATGGGCATTATGAGTTTCTGGTGATGCCGTTTGGGCTCACCAATGCCCCCGCAGCGTTCATGGATTTGATGCAGAGGGTGTTTCGTCCCTACTTGGACCAGTTCGTGGTTGTGTTTGTGGACGGCATCCTTGTTTATTCGCAGTCTGCAGATGAGCATGCGTATCATTTGAGGGTTGTGTTGCAGACTTTGCGAGATCACCAGTTGTATGCTAAACTCAGCAAGTGTGAGTTTTGGTTTCACGACATGCACTGTTTAGGGCACGTGATTTCTGGTGATGGTATTTCCGTTGATCCAGCCAAGGTCGAGGCAGTGATGCAGTGGCCGAGGTCAAGGTCCGTGACGGAGATTCGGAGTTTCTTGGGGCTTGCTGGCTATTACAGGAGATTCATTCAGGATTTTGCTCGTGTTGCAGCCCCGATGACCAGGCTTACGCGGAAGGATGTGCCGTTTGTCTGGACTGTTGAGTGTGAGCAGAGCTTCATGGAGCTTAGGAGGTTGCTCACCTCGGCATCGGTATTGGTCTTGCCTTCTGGGTCGCGAGGTTTTGTAGTGTGTGCAGATGCTTCCGGGATCGGGTTGGGTGCTGTGCTGATGCAGCACGGTAGAGTGGTGACTTATGCATCTCGGCAGCTAAAGTCACATGAAGAGAACTACCCTACCCATGATCTTGAGTTAGCGGCTGTGATCTTTGCATTGAAGATTTGGAGGCATTATCTGTACGGTGAGAAGTTCGAGGTGTTCACAGACCATCAGAGTTTGAGGTACGTGTTTACTCAGAAGGACCTTAATCTCAGGCAGAGGCGGTGGATGGAGTATATGAAGGATTATGACTTCACTTTGTCTTATCAGCCGGGCAGGATGAATGTCGTTGCTGATGCCTTGAGTCGAAAGGTTGTGGTCAGCACTATGATGATGAGGAAGTGGAGGCTCTGGGAACAAGTGCCAGCCGTGACATTTAGGCTCAAGGTTTTCCAAGAGCCGGGGTCAGCTGTTCTTGCGAGCTTGACTGTCACACCCCGCTATTCATCGTCAGGTGACAGATGCTCAGCGTGCAGACCCTGAGTTGCCTCGAATTTTGGCTTTGGCTGATGTGGAGTTCGGTGAGGACGGAGTCGCGAGATTTCGTGGTAGGCTATACGTCCCAGCCGAAGAGCAGGTGAGGCGTGCGGTGTTACTAGAGGCTCATGGGAGTCGATACACCATACACCCGGGTGCGACGAAGATGTATCGGAACTTGCGGAGACAGTTCTGGTGGCCTGGTATGAAGAGAGATGTTGTTGAATTTGTGGCCAGGTGCCTGACCTGTCAGGAGGTGAAGGCGGAGCATCAGAGTGCGGTTTACTGTCAAACCGAGATAGGACTGAGGATAGCCAAACTTACTTATGAATAAGCCTAGTTATCTAAGTTTTAAACCTTATTTTCATGACTTTGAGTTTCTTAATTGATTCATGATAGGAAATTGTATGATTAAAGTATTTTGAGTTATTTTAGGTTATGCTAATTTCATTGGCTAAACTCTATAGTTTTGTATCTAAATCATGATTTTTCCAAAGATGTATTGACGGGATTTTATCTTGGTTTCACATTGTTACACATTCTTTTCTATCCTATAGAGTCATTTTCTCTAAGTACATGGCGTATATTCAGGTATATGTCCATTAGTTAACACTTTGCACTATAGGAACACTATTCTTGGACATGAGGATCTCTCTATTGGATATTCCTTCCAATGGACTAGGAAATCTTGTTGTAAGGCCTCCGTAATTCTCCGCGAGCCTGAGATTCCCACTAGGACGCCGAGTTGGTTGTATCATTTAAACCCAAGTGATTAGATGACGTATTGATGTTTCTGGTTATCAGTAGTGTAACGGACCTATATTGGACCGTCAGGTATATGTAACGGCCCAATATACAACCGTCACAGTTAACTGAGTCCAATTACTGTTTCTGGATTTAGTCATTCTAACGCATCAACTCTAGACCGTCACATCATGTAACGGCCCAGTACACGACCGTCACACTGCTTGAATATTTTAACCAAGGTTTGACCAAGGGTTGATATTCCAAGGTTTCTAGATGGACTCTTGATGATCTATAACTTATCATATTGATCAAGAAACCTAATATAATAAACGGAAAGTTAAAGAATGTACCTGTTATGTTGCCGATTTATTTCCATAAGGCATAACATAGTATAAGTCATTCTTGATTTCTCATAATTCTCATTAAAGCATTCATTTATTGAATTGTTGTTATCAAGAGCTTGTTGGAATTGTACATTCTTGGCCATACTTTATTGTTACATGCGTGGAAAAAGCTTGATTTATACTCGAAGATGCGATCGAGCACTGATTGTGTTCAAGGGCTCTATGCTAGTCCCCTCGGCTGATTGTCGGGAACATACTATTATAAACCATGGGGTATGATGCTACTGGCGTCGCATTGCGCTGGGAGTACTTTCTTTATAAATAAGTGAAAATCCACAACACAATACAGCATGATTGATACTTGACTTTCTTGATATTCCACAGAAATTCACGAAGTACTTGCTCATAAGCAAAAGATACTGGAAGTGATGATTATGTGGCTTGCTAGTACATTCTCGGCCATATCATGTTCTTATAACATTTTTACTAGTTCATACTTGTTCTCATTCTATCTTCATGATCATCGTGTTACTTTGATTTAATCGCGTGTTTGATCGCATTCGCATGATTTTACCTTATTCCTCTAGAGCAAAAACGTTAATTACTTTAATGATGCCTTCATGTTGATGCGAAGATACCTACTGGGCAAGTGTGCTCATTACCTATTTCCATTCTTTTTCAGGAAATGAAAGTGATTCGAATTCGGATTCGGGTTATACAAGTAGCGGGTCCGAGAGCGAATGAAAGTATTGTCAAAGATGAGAGTGAAGACTTAGGAAAGTCTATATTGTTTAGATTGAGTCTATGTAATTTTCCTATTTCTTGAGTCTGATAGATTGGAATAAGTTGAATTAGTGGTTGTATTTGAATACTTGATTATTATGAAATAAAGTTGAAGTTGAGTAAATATTGTGCAATTGCATTTATGTGTGTGATTGTCTTGCGCTCTGATCATTCTTGCTTGTAAGAGGCTTACCATGCCGGCTGTTCGCGTTTCTCGAGCGAGTCTTCCGCTGTCATAAAGGCTCGGGGCGTGACAGTTAAGTTGGTATCAGAGCCTAAGTCTCAGGACTTAGGAAGAAGAGTCATGTCATCGGATAAGTCTAAGGTTTAAGGACCCATACCTATGAACTAAGGAAGAAATTTCACACCCATGTGAGAATTGGGTAGAACCCGGGATAAGATAGTTAATTAGTTTTAAGATTGATTTTTCCTTCCAATTTCACGAGAAATAACAAGTTGTTATTTTCTCTCAGGTACCCTATTATTATCATGGCTCATCGCGTAAATTGGGATGGCATGCAACAAACGGTTGCTGGCCTCACTCAGGCATTACAAACCATGGCGCAAGCTGGCGCAGGAGCAAGGGCTGGTGATCTGCATCGCAACTTTCGGAGCTTAAACCCTTCGCGTTTCTATGGTTCTTCTAATCCTGACGAGGCAGAGAACTGGATAGACGAAATGAACCGTATCTTTGATGTTATCCAATGCACCGATCAGGAGAAGGTGCGTCTCGCAACCTTTCAACTCAACAAAGATGCTCGCACATGGTGGAAGTCGGTCCCGGCACCTCCGGCCGATGCACCTCATACATGGGATGGTTTTCTTACCCTATTCCGTGCCAAGTACTTTTCTGAGCACGTAAAGGAACGAAAGGCTATGGAGTTCGCCGCTCTTCGGCAAGGAATGATGACGGTTGCCGAATATGAACTGCAATTCTCAAGGCTTGCACCTTACGCACCGCATCTTATCAGCACCGATTTATTGAAGGCTAATCGGTTCATGGACGGGTTACGACCCGGTTTCATTCAGCAGCTCGGGACCCAAAACATCCGTACTTATGCGGAAATGGTTCAACGAGCGTATTTGTGTGAAAGGACCTTGGAAAAGGTCGAAAAATTAAAAGGGAAAGGAGAGGAGTCTAGCCGACGCTCAGATCGGCGTTATAAGAAAGAAAAGTTCAGCATCACGGAGCCTTACAAGAGCCGTGATAGTAAGAAAAGATCCAGGAATGGGAATGGTGGAAGTTCCCATAAGCAAAAGAAAGTCAAGGAGGAGAAGGAGCAGGTCGCCACGGCTTGCACATTTTGTGAAAAATTCGGCCATTCGGCTGAGGAGTGTTGGACACGCCTTGGCGCTTGTTTACGTTGTGGAAGCAGGGAGCATCGCATGCCAGATTGCCCCCTTATGAAAGACCAATCGTCTGGTGGAGGACGTAGGAGGCAGGCTCGCCTCAATGCCGTTCTAGAAGAAGAGGAAGCGCCCAGGGATGGTGGGCTTATGGAAGGTACTCTTCAAATTTGTTCTCGTCCTGCATTTGTGCTATTTGGCACTGGTGCCTCTCATTCTTTTATCTCCACTTTTTTTGCAAAAACATTATCAATTGCATCAGTCCCCTTACCTTCAGATCTCGCTATTTCCACACCCTTAGGTTCTGGAACAAAGCTTACCGACTATTATCCTGATAGCGAAGTGATAGTAGAAGGTTACAATCTCCCCGCAAACTTAGTATGCCTTGACATGAAAGGTTATGATGCCATTTTAGGGGTAGATTGGCTTGTAGATCATGACGCTTATATCAATTGCCGAAATAGGATTATATCCTTTCGAAAGCCCGGTCTTCCGAGATTCTCTTTTCTTGGCATCAAGTACAAGAAGCATCCTACTATCATATCTTCTCTTCACGCTTGCAAACTTATCTCGCAAGGAAGTGAAGCTTTTCTTGCTTCTGTCATTGTTACCGAATCCAAGGAGATTATCTTAGCGGACATTCCTATTGTAAATGAGTTCCCCGATGTGTTCCCGTCCGAATTACCCAGTTTACCGCCCGAAAGGGAAGTGAACTTCACTATTGAACTCATCCCAGGAGCAGCACCTGTTTCTATAGCCCCTTACAGGATGTCCCCCACAGAACTCAAGGAATTAAAAAGGCAGTTGCAGGAATTACTAGACAAAGGCTTCATCAGACCTAGCACATCCCCTTGGGGTGCGCCGGTTCTATTTGTCAAGAAAAAGGATGGTTCTCTCAGGCTATGCATCGATTACCGGCGACTGAATCAACTCACAATTAAAAACAAGTATCCATTGCCGCGTATTGATGAGCTCTTCGATCAGCTTTCCGGAGCAGAATATTTTTCTAAGATAGACCTCAGATCAGGTTATCATCAGCTTAGAATTAAAGAAGAGGACATTTATAAATCTACTTTTCGAAGTCGTTATGGCCACTATGAATTCGTGGTAATGCCATTCGGATTAACTAATGCCCCGGCAGCATTCATGCAACTTATGAACAGTGTTTTCCAGCCATATCTGGACCAGTTTATCGTCGTCTTCATTGATGATATCTTGATATACTCCAAGACAAAGGAGGAACATGAAGAACATTTGAAAATAACTTTGCAAACACTTAGAGAACATAAACTCTATGCCAAGCTAAATAAATGCGAATTTTGGCTCAAGGAAGTTTCATTCCTAGGCCACATTATTTCAAAAGAAGGTATCGCTGTGGATCCTTCTAAGGTAGAAGCTGTCAAGAATTGGAGCCGGCCAACGACCGTATCGGAAGTACGAAGTTTTCTGGGTCTAGCTGGTTATTATAGAAGATTCATTAAAGATTTTTCAAAGATTGCAGTTCCTTTAACTAGACTGACGAGAAAAGAAAATCCTTTTGTCTGGTCAGAGGAATGTGAGAAGAGTTTTCAAACTCTTAAGAATCATCTTACTACAGCTCCTATTCTATCACTACCGATGGAAGGTGGTGGATTCGAAGTATATACGGATGCATCTGGTATTGGCTTAGGGTGTGTCCTCATGCAAAATGGAAAAGTGATCTGTTATTCTTCTAGACAATTGAAACGTCACGAGGAAAATTATCCTGTACATGATTTGGAATTAGCAGCTGTCATATTTGCCTTGAAAATTTGGCGTCATTATCTCTATGGAGAAAAGTTTATGGTCTACTCGGACCACAAAAGCTTGAAATACTTATTTTCTCAAAAAGAGCTAAATATGAGGCAGAGAAGATGGTTGGAATATCTCAAGGATTTTGATTTTTCTATTCAATATCATCCTGGCAAGGCTAATGCTGTTGCGGATGCACTCAGCAGAAAACCAATGGGTATGCTATCAAGTCTTATGATTAGTATGACTAATCTTATTCCTCAATTTGCTCAGTTGAACTTAGATATTGACAGGAAGGAAGAAGATTGCTTCATGGCTAATATCCGAGCTCAACCTACCATTATAGAGGATCTAGTCAAGTTGCAAAATGATGATCCTATATTTCTAGAAATTAAGGCTAATATTGAACAACGGCCGGATTTCTCTATTACGGAGGATGGAAGATTGCTATTCAAGGGCCGAGTGTGTGTACCGGATCATGAGGATACGAAGAAATTGATTCTAGAAGAAGCACATAATTCCAAGTACACCATTCATCCAGGTGGTACAAAAATGTATCAAGATCTTAAAAGAAATTTCTGGTGGCCCAACATGAAGAGAGAAATAGCTGATTTCGTATCTCGCTGTCTCACTTGTCAACAAGTAAAGGCAGAGCATTTTAGACCCGCAGGTAAACTGCATCCCTTGAACATTCCCGAATGGAAATGGGAGAGTATAGGGATGGATTTCATTATAGGGTTACCTAAGACAAGAGGTGGACACGATGGTATATGGGTAATCATAGACCGATTAACTAAATCTGCACATTTCATACCAATCAAAAGTCGATGGTCTGTGGATATCCTGGCAGCATTATACATAAGGGAAATTGTTAAATTACATGGTGTCCCTGTTACTATTATATCTGATAGAGATCCTCGATTCACATCACAATTTTGGAAAGGTCTACAACAGTCACTAGGGACTAGATTGAATTTCAGCACAGCCTTTCATCCACAAACTGATGGTCAGACAGAAAGAACAAATCAGGTGGTAGAAGATATGCTCAGGGCTTGCGTAATTGATTTTGGAGGTAGTTGGCATGATCACTTGCCTCTGGTAGAATTTGCTTATAACAACAGTTATCAGGCCAGCATACAAATGGCACCTTTTGAAGCTCTATATGGAAAAAGTTGTCGATCACCAATATGTTGGAGTGAAATAGGGGAAAGACAATTCCTAGGCCCCGATATTATCAGAGATTCTACAGAGAAAATCAAGCTCATTCAAGAGAGAATGAAGATGGCCCAAGATAGGCAAAAATCTTATGCTGATAATCGAAGGCGCGACTTGGAATTTCAAGTAGGAGACCATGTGTATCTCAAGGTTTCTCCAGGTCGTGGTATTCGGAGATTTGGCATTAAGGGCAAACTAACTCCAAGATTCATTGGTCCGTTTGAAATTCTCGAAAGGGTCGGTGAAGTAGCTTATAGACTGGCTTTACCTCCACAATTAGCAGGAGTTCATGACGTATTTCACGTCTCTATGCTGAAGAAGTATGTATATGATCCTGACCATATTATCACTTATGACAATCTGGAGATTCAGAAGGATATGACGTACGAGCAAACGCCAATAAAGATTCTGGAACGGGAAGTGCGTCAACTAAGAAATAAAGTTATTCCTATGGTCAAGATTCAATGGAAGAAAACATGGCCATATGAAGCAACATGGGAAACCGAAGCAGCCATGCGGAGAAGATTTCCAGAATTATTCAACTGTAAGTACACTCTCCATAATCCATGTATTAAATTTGGGGACCAAATTCTCTTAAGTGGGGGAGGGTGTAA
Source organism: Amorphophallus konjac (assembly GCA_022559845.1). Classification (NCBI taxonomy): domain Eukaryota; kingdom Viridiplantae; phylum Streptophyta; class Magnoliopsida; order Alismatales; family Araceae; genus Amorphophallus; species Amorphophallus konjac. The sequence goes on along the minus strand of JAHNEJ010003319.1, from coordinate 196,082 downwards.
GACCCCAGAATTTTTATAAATTATTCTTGGAATATTTAATTATTTTAGGAATTTATAAAGGCCTAAATAAATTAATAAATAGAATATTAGATCAATAAGTCATTATAAGGCCCAATTAGGTTAAATAATTAACCTAGCCTATTTAAAGATAATCCAAAAGGTTAATGGACCAAGCCCATTAAGTTTGGCCCATGTTCTAGAAGGTTAATTGACTTATTCACGTATTTTAAAGATAAATACTATTTTTATAGATAATTATAAGGATAAATGAACAAGAGAGTTTTATTTAATTGAAACTCTGTATACGTTTGGTGTAACGGTCTATCGGGCGACCGCTACAAGCATGTAACGCACCAGTCTGGATGCGTTACACTCTGACAGTTCCGTGAAAGAAAGAACGAGCAAAAAGATTAGAACTTTGGGATCTTATCTACAAGAGATCGACTTGGGAGAGCTTATAACATTACTAAGGACTCTTAGGGATTAGGTTCTGGCAAATTAAGGACTCTAGAATCAATCTAATCTTCAAAACCCTATAAATAGGACCTAGTTCTGAACTGAGCGACCCTTACTTTTGGCTCGTGAAGAATCAAGGTAAGGAGATATAATTTCAGGTAAGTTCTTTAGAAGATTTTGTTTAGTATACTTTAGACTAATAGTTCTCCAAATTTCGTGCTAGGAGATCAAGCAACCAAGGAGATTGAAGCTTCCAAAGTTGCTGGTTCGACCATAGTAACCCAGGAATCAGAGCTAAAGGCCACTGAAGATCAGGGAATTAGGACGTCTAAACAAGGTAATTAGAGTTCGGTTATTTAGAACCTTTTGTTCACCTTAGTTTCATCTTCTTACCCTCAAAATTTCACGTCCTTAGGTCAAGAGGCTGAGGAGCTAGGGCAGCGTGAAGTTGCTGAAGAGTCACAAAAAGAGAGGAACTAGGGCGGTCCTTGAAAGCTCAAATTAGAAGTTTAAAGCCTAGTTAAGCGGTAGGTTATCTCATGATTGGCAAAAACGTCTTGTTAGGGATAAAAGCCCTCTGATTGTGTTTGATTTCATGCATTATAGACTATGAATTTCATGTTTTAGTGGGTTCATGCATACATACATATTCTTAGCCCTAATCAAAGATCAAAGATGTTATCTTGTTAATTCACTGCAACCTATGCATCTAGATGACCTGTACTTCGTTTTGTCATGATTAGGGTAGTAAATCTTTTCAAAACATAACATGGTTTCAAATCATAGTCTTTTTATTTTTAGCAGGGACTCTGACGCATCATACTAGGACCGTCAGACGACTGTAACGGTCTTACGATAAGCCGTCACAACCCCTGTTGTATTTAAAGTTTCTCAGTTGTCTCTGACGCACCATAACAGGAGCGTTACAATACTGTAACGGTCCTACGATAAACCGTCACAGCCCTGTGACGCGCCCATACTAGACCGTCAGAGTGCGGTTTACTGTCAAACCGAGATAGGACTGAGGACAGCCAAACTTACTTATGAATAAGCCTAGTTATCTAAGTTTTAAACCTTATTTTCATGACTTTGAGTTTCTTAATTGATTCATGATAGGAAATTGTATGATTAAAGCATTTTGAGTTATTTTAGGTTATGCTAATTTCATTGGCTAAACTCTATAGTTTTGTATCTAAATCATGATTTTTCCAAAGATGTATTGACGGGATTTTATCTTGGTTTCACATTGTTACACATTCTTTTCTATCTATAGAGTCATTTCTCTAAGTACATGGCGTATATTCAGGTATATGTCCATTAGTTACACTTTGCACTATAGGAACACTATTCTTGGACATGAGGACCTCTCTATTGGATATTCCTTCCAATGGACTAGGAAATCTTGTTGCAAGGCCTCCGTAATTCTCCGCGAGCCTGGGATTCCCACTAGGACGCCGAGTTGGTTGTATCATTAAAACCCAAGTGATTAGATGACACTATCGATGTTTCTGGTTATCAGTAGTGTAACGGACCTATATTGGACCGTCAGGCATATGTAACGGCCCAATATACAACCGTCACAGTTAACTGAGTCCAATTACTGTTTCTGGATTTAGTCATTCTAACGCATCAACTCTAGACCGTCACATCATGTAACGGCCCAGTACACGACCGTCACACTGCTTGAATATTTTAACCAAGGTTTGAGCAAGGGTTGATATTCCAAGGTTTCTAGATGGACTCTTGATGATCTAGAACTTATCATATTGATCAAGAAACCTAATATAATAAATGGAAGATAAAGAATGTACCGTTATGCTACCGATTTATTTCCATAAGCATAACATAGTATAAGTCATTCTTGATTTCTCATAATTCTCATTAAAGCATTCATTTATTGAATTGTTGTTATCAAGAGCTTGTTGGAATTGTACATTCTTGGCCATACTTTATTGTTACATGCGTGGAAAAAGCTTGATTTATACTCGAAGATGCGATCGAGCACTGATTGTGTTCAATGGCTCTATGCTAGTCCCCTCGGCTGATTGTCGAGAACATACTATTATAAACCATGGGGTATGATGCTATTAGGCGTCGCATTGCGCTGGGAGACTTTCTTTATAAATAAGTGAAAATCCACAACACAATACAGCATGATTGATACTTGACTTTCTTGATATTCCACAGAAATTCACGAAGTACTTGCTCATAAGCAAAAGATACTGGAAGTGATGATTATGTGGCTTGCTAGTACATTCTCGGCCATATAATGTTCTTATAACATTTTACTAGTTCATACTTATTCTCATTCTATCTTCATGATCATCGTGTTACTTTGATTTAATCGCGTGTTTGATCGCATTCGCATGATTTTACCTTATTCCTCTAGAGCAAAAACGTTAATTACTTTAATGATGCCTTCATGTTGATGCGAAGATACCTACTGGGCAAGTGTGCTCATTACCTATTTCTATTCTTTTTCAAGAAATGAAAGTGATTCGAATTCGGATTCGGGTTATACAAGTAGCGGGTCCGAGAGCGAATGAAAGTATTGTCAAAGATGAGAGTGAAGACTTAGGAAAGTCTATATTGTTTAGATTGAGTCTATGTAATTTTCCTATTTCTTGAGTCTGATAGATTGGAATAAGTTGAATTAGTGGTTGTATTTGAATACTTGATTATTATGAAATAAAGTTGAAGTTGAGTAAATATTGTGCAATTGCATTTATGTGTGTGATTGTCTTGCGCTCTGATCATTCTTGCTTGCAAGAGGCTTACCATGCCGGCTGTTCGCGTTTCTCGAGCGAGTCTTCCGCTGTCATAAAGGCTCGGGGCGTGACAATCAGAGAGTTCATTGTAGCTTTGCTGTGCAAAGGACTGTGGAAGGTTGGCTTAGAAGATAATGGATTTTGGTTACAAGCATGGAAGGCAAGATCGGATCGGCCCAGATCGACTGATTTGATCAGATTTGGGTCAATCCGATCGAATTTGATCACGACCCCCCTTAGTCTCGATCCTTGCTCCGAATTGGCCGGATCAACTAACTTGGTCGGATCCCTAGGCCAATCCTGCCTACCCACCGGGTAAATTACAAGAAAAAGAAAAAGAACATTGATGAGAGCTTACTTGTTGCTGTCACCGTCGTCGTCGTCATCGTCTCCACCTGCCGTCGCTATTGCCATTGCCATTGGCCTCCGATGCCGTCCCCATCGGCCGCCAGTGACTCCTCGTCCTTCGTGGGCGGGAGCCTCAACCGGTGTGAGGGAAGGAAGAGGCAATGAAGGGTGTTAAAACCCTTGAACTTTTGTATAAAAACCCCCTGTGAGTTACCTTTCATTCAAATGAACCTCAAAATAAATAAAAAAAACTTGCCTAGATCGGACTGAGATCGGCCGACCCAAATCGGGTTGGGATCGATCGATCCAATCCTGAATCCTGATCCTTCCTTCCTTGCTTATAAGTCATCTGACAAAGATATTTTGGGAGGACTAGGGATTTGATACGATCCTCTTAGCACAATATCTCACCCATCTGGAAAAGGTATTTTGCAGTACAAGGACGTTATTATCTCTAGCGTCCGAGTCAGGTTAGGGAGCGGTCATAAGTGTCTATTCTGGAAAGATAGGTGATTGGGCTATCATACACTTTGAGGACACTTCTCCGTAGCTCTTTGCCACCTCATTTGCACCTTCGGCCATGGTGTCCCAAACTTTTGACACAAATCTTTCAGGTGAGATTTAGGCACAATCTTTTAGGAGAAATCTTAGAGTGGATGAGATGGACCAGCTGGGTAGACTACTTTCTTTCCTATTGGCTTATGCTCTAGAGCCAAGCAAAATGGACCAGTGGTGAGAGAGATGGGAGAAAGATGGTTGTTTTTTAGTCAAGTCAACATATAGTGTCATCTTTGATGGAGTAGTGCGTCACCGCTTTGCTTCGCAGATCTGGATCACTAAGAGTCCCCCTAAAGTGAGGCTTCTTTTATGGAGGATTTGCCACGAGAGGCTACCAACTTGTGACATACTTGCTCTACTTCTCATGAATATCACCCCCCTTTGCTGTTTGTGTGGACTAGAGGAAGAGACTCTAGATCACCTATTCATAGGATGCTTCTTCTCTCAGGAGATATGGTCACAACTTACAAGAAGGATCCAATGTGCAATCATCCTACATGTGATTGTGAAACGGCTACTAGGGATTGGCACAGAAGATGGATGCTTAAGGGTAATAGGGTCATCTGGTGGCTTATCCTCCATGTCCCCCTTTGGGTCTTATGGGGAGAAAGGAACAATAATATTTTCAGGAGGGAAGCAAGAGTCACGGATAGGGTTGTTTCCTTCATTTGTGAGAGAGTGAGAGAATGGGCATGTCATGTTTGTAACGTGCATGTCATTTTTGTAATGGTGTGGTGGCTCATCCTCCATGCCACACCGTGGACGTTGAACCGCATTTTCAGGAGGGAAGCTAGAGCCAATGATACAATATTTTTTTTTATTTGTAATACAGTGAGAGCATGGGCTGAGATCCTTTGTAACGTGAATTCCCAAAACTCTACTCTTTTTGCCTTGTTGGGAGGTTAAAGTGCCACACACTGTCTTAGTATGGTCTTCTTTTGTATTGGGATTTTTTGGAATTGATACTTGTACATCCTTTTTTTATTTAATACATCAGTGGTACTACACACTTTCCAAAAAAAATGTGGACTCACAAAACTCTTCTATTTTTGTCTTGTTGGGGCGTTAGTGGGTGCCACACTGTTGTGGTGTGAAATGCCTTTTTGTATAGGGACTTTTTGGGCACACTTTGACTATACATGTATATCCCTTCTTTTTTCCATTTAATACACTGGTGGTACCATCCACTTTCAGAAAAAATCCAACTCAGAACCAATTTACATTGAACAAAGACGTCCATTTTCTTGTAAACTTACAATCTTCTATACACGGCCCGTGTGAAACTCAACATCCCCCCTCTCACGTCTGAACGGACATCACAGAAGGAGCTGACATATGGAGACAACGCAGACATGGTTAGAACAAGAAGGGTGACTGGAACATTGCATTGTTTTGTGCCATCTCTGATTTCATGTGATAATATCCAAGTCACAACCAAAGGGCATTGAGTAGAGAGGCTCATTTTGTTATAAACGCATACTTTTTCCATACACGATTAATGTGGGGGCAAGTCTCCAGAACTCAAGAGGGGAAGGAGGAAGAAAGAGTTGCAGATGCAGAGGACGGATAGAAGAAGAAACCCCCTGCCTATTCATTGTCGAGTGTTGAAGATAAACGTTTACTCTTTCAAGTTTGGTTAAACATACTGTTTCCTTTTTTCCCCTTGTCATGGTTTCATTACATTGCCATGTCCAACCATCTAATATTTTGTGATTGATAGCTTTTATGTAATACGGTTTTATGTTGCCCTCTTGTCATTCTCTATAGCTCAAGGCACTCCTTGTTGACTCTGAAAGAAGACGGCTAATCAGGAAACTTTCTGAAGCTAATCAGCACAACAGGTTTCTCAAGAGACAGGTTTTGTAGAATCCATTCCCATATGATTTATCTTTGGATTTTTCTGACAGTTTCTGTTAAAAAATGCTAATCTTTCCAGCATGCTAAATTGCTACTTGTGAATGTTGTTTAGTCCCTTACGAGCATGAAATGCTAGAACCACTTATGACTTATTTTAGATAAGCTTTCAGTATTCATTCAGCTTATATATTCTCTATATCACAAAGAAGTTCACCTTCTGAAGAAGCATTGCGAATAGATTGAAGGAAGTTTTATGCCTTGAAGCAGCATGCCTTGTATATGACCTTTAAAACTTTCCTCTACAACAGATGCTTCTCTTCCACTTACCCTTCTCTCTCATGTCTTCACAGCAAAATGTACATCATTTTTGTTCCTTTCTATCATGTAAAGGTTTGGCAAATATTGAAGCTCTCCTTTCAGTTTGCTACTTATTTGGTGTCATTCTCTAACATAGTTTTCTTTATTCTTATTTGACATTTTTTCATAAAAGACTCAAATGATTTCCAGCTTTCCCTGCATTGGAATTTCTACTTCATATGTGGAGCTGCCTGGGCTTGTTATATTACTGTTGTCAACAAACAATATGGGGAGGCAAGATAACCACAGGAAAAAAACAACACATTTGGAAGACAATTTATTTATTATTCAACAACATAAAGTCGGCTAATTACATTCTCCCATATTACATAGCACATAATCATTGTCTAATGCACTAACAAACACTGCATTTACTTAGATCTCCCAAATGTTTTGCAGACGTATAATGTCCAACGTTTTACGTGTGTCTTCATTGGTCTTGCATCTCATAGACAGTTACATTATGGGTATAATATCTGGAGATTATAAAAAATTAAAGAGATGGTGTTCTTGATATTATTGGAAAGAACAACACTGATAATCATTGTTCTATTTCTCATGATATCATCAACCAATAAGGGCCAAGGTTACACTTGATTTAATCGATTGAAGTATGGTTAAATGGATCAACCATTCGGAAGGCCTTATCCTTTTCGGTTATTGTTGAAGACTGGTAGTCAATTATTGAATTTGTATGGAAACTATCTTCTTACTTTAATCCATTATGGAAAAAATTATTCTCATGACTTTGGCCTTTTCAGTTGCAAGTAAAGGATGATGATCTGGTCGACATCAAAAGTGAACTGGCCATCTTGGAATTGGAAATTCAGGCATTCACTGTCTTGACCTTCTTAAGTGCTTTAAAATAAGACCATTGTTGAGTTTCATATTACATTGCTTTTCAGATGTTTAGATAAAGTTTTAATAAATTGTTGGATGTGCATGCTGTTCAGTTAATTGCACTAAAGGGTGGATGGCAAGTATAAGGATCTATGAATGTTGTATTATACTGCAAGGGGAAAAAAGTAGAGGATCTTCTATTATTTATATGAATATTTAGTTGATAACTAAAATTAAAGAGCAATTCTGCAAGACATGCCCAACTTTGGGCATCGATTACATGTCTATTCTTTCTTGCAGCACCTTCTAGAAGTTGTTGGCAGTAAGTTCATAGAAGCTTTAGTCTTATCAACATTGCTAAACTTTTAATTAATGATCTGTGATTGCCAAAAGAAGTGTTGAATCTTATCAACACATTGCAGCAAGGATTGTGGACTTGGATTGGGGATTGGGTCCCTGGGTCAGGCGTGGCCGATCCCGATCTGGATCAGATTGGATCAGCTGATTCCAATGAACTCAGGGCAATCTTGGATTGTCTTGATTAAAAAATGAACAAAAAATCAAGAAAAAACAGGAAAAAATCATGGAAAAATTGTAGACATATATCCAGACAAAGATGATTAAAAATACTACATATCATGCACTTAAGTCATATAAAGTGGTAAAGATAATTAAAACACTAGTAATTAACTTTCCATGATAATTGAACATGATGAATTAAAGGCAGCATTGAAGGAGTGTGTGGAGCTTGATCTACATTTGACCCAACCTCGCATCGCAAATTGACCTGGGCCAATTCAATCTTTTTCTTGAAGAAACACAAAAGCAAAGCAAATAGGCCCAGATTAGCCGGAATCGGCTTGGGATCAGGCATTCGGAGCGATTCCCATCTGCTTTGTCTCTATCCAAGATGATTCCTACCGATCCCGGCTGGATTCCAATGAGTTGGGGCAGTACCCCCCCGACTCAGATCGCCACCGAGCGATTCCGATCCGGATCGGGCGATTCCGCATTCCATGCATTGCAAAATGGTCCTTAAGGTAATTCTTCTTAAAATAATTATATAACTAGCACAAGGTGGTGCAAAGATATGAATCAAGACTGGCAGGGTGGAAGGCAAAGCTTCTCTCCTACTGAGGAAGAATGGTGCTATGTAAATTTGTGCTGGATAGTCTCTCCTTCTAATTCCTCTCCATATTCTGGATTCCGAAGATGGTTGTGAACAAGCTAGAGTCTATTCAAGCGAGGTTCTTCTGGCATGGCAGCAGACAACAGGGATGGCATGATATTACTTGGGGGCAAGTTTGCAAGAGCAAGGAGATGGGAGGACTGGGCATCAAAAACACCAGAGATTTCAATCTTGTTTTGCTTTGCAAGTGGCTATGGAAGCTCGGCTCAGATGACAGTGGACTATGGCTTCAGGTCATTCGATAGAGGTATTATGGGAGAGCCAGAGATTGGGACCTGATACCTTCCTCCCAGCATAATTTTTCACCTATTGGAGAGGTATCTTGCAGTGTAGGGACATCATCACCTCCATCATCTAGGTCTGACTGGGCAGTGGTCAGAAGTGTCTGTTCTGGAAAGATAGGTGGTGTGGAGATCATATCTTAGAGACCACTTTTTCTTACCTCTTCGCCATCTCTGTTGCATCGTTGGCTCTGGTACCAATGTTTTTGACCTAAACCTTAGGAAGGACTTGGACACTATCTTATAAGAAGAATCTTAGGGTGAAGGAGATCGATCAGCTAGAGGGCCTTCTTATTTTGCTATTGGACTACGTGCCTTAGGCTGCCACGGCGGACTAGTGGTGGTGGAGATGGGAGAAGGATGGAGGTTTCTTAGTTAGGTCTGCATACCCCACTTTATCTCAGATGGAGGGATACGCCACTATTTTGCTCCATAGATATGGACCACTAAGATCCCCCTCAAAGTGAAGCTTCTTGTACGGAGGATATCCTACGGACGGTTACCGACTTGTGACAGACTTTTCTTGTTCATTACCGACATTAACACCATCTGTTGTCTGTGTGGGGAGGAGGAGACACTGGACCACCTGTTTACTAGTTGCTTCTTTTCGCAGGAGATATGGACTTATGTTACTAGAAGGGTGTGGGTCTCCTTCAACTCATGTGAGAATGTGCAGAAACTCATGGGGGCATGGCACATAAGATGGAGACTTAGGGGGGACAAACTGTAACGACGTAGGATCCGAGTACCGGAAAGTAACTGGCGTGACCCGAATCCTGACTTGCCACACACGAGCCATTGCTCGGAAAGGTTGATTTACCGTTTGAGGAAGCAAATAAGAGTTTAAAATAAGTGCAAAAACTAAAATTTACTTATATTCACCACTTTCAAAAAAAAATACTTACATTCATAATTTATATACTTTTCAGTCCAGAGTAGTCCACAACAAGTACCGTCCAACAAGTAAAGACAAGTACATAGTCACAGGGCATACCTCGGCCTTAGCAAGTTGGCCATTAAGAAGCACCACTGGTGCCACGTTGAATCTCTGAACCCTGTGGAGGTAACGCTTCACCTAAAAGGAAAAAAAAGGGTGAACCTCATCTCATTGGCTCAATATGGGTCCTATGAATCCCCACCACATTGAACAATAACAAATAACATTTAACGGCAGGAAGTAAGTAAAACTATCAGTAACACTGTCACACAAACCACAAGTAACGCAATACCACGACCAAAGTGACAAGAGAACCACCCACTAGCATCAAGGTCAGATGCGTCCACTGACGTCTTATACCGCGCCTCTTGCCTCACACATGGCACACCTCCGGTCTTGGAGTGCGGCAGTGAGGCGCATACACATACACCCCTCCAACACTAGGACTAGCTGGGGTTTGTGCCTCTGTAACCGTCAACACAGTGTCTGAGCCCCTAACCACGTGTGCACACACTAGACGAACTCCTCAACGTCTAAGCCCATGATCAGTTTTCCCCTAGCCCGGACTCAGGTTACAAAAAGTAGGGGCCCACGACAACCGGCTCAAAATTGTCTCATGGGAATGCCTTCAACCTCTCCTGGGTCGGTCGGTGCAAAGCACCCAGAAAGGCTACAACTAGTGGTATGTCACTCACAGTAAAAAACACCAAGACACAGTCAAAATGGAAACCACTGGAGTATTACCGGCTCACACACAGACTGTGGACACGACGCGGCTCGACGCTGCTCACGACCTCTCTCACTGAAGGGCCGAAAACCACAAGAACACTTGGCCGGACAGCTAAACCAACAATCGCCGGTCCACATGGATCACACGGGAATATCCCTCCACGGAAAAACGAGCAAGAAGCACCTTGGTTGCACATATCGTGGACGGCAGGGTTTACTGCCGTCCAGAGGTTCTTGCCATCCATAGGTCTGGATGGCAGTCTCCCTTGCCGTCCAGATTGCTGGACGGCTGGGACTCTTGCCCTCCAGTTCACTTGGACGACAGTCGCTCTTGACGTTTAAAAACTTGATGGTAGTGACCTTTGCCGTCCATTCTGGAACCGAGGGACCGAAGAGTCTGGGGGTTCTAAACTATGCCCCGATTGTCTCAAACGATGGGGAAAAACAATGGGCAGCTCCTCCCCTCCATTCACATCATCGAAATCAAGCATTTAAACTAAAAATCGTTGCTTCAAATGGTCGGATGAAGCCATACAACCCCGAGCATGATAATTTTCCCGTGCATGAAATAACCCCTCTTGCTAGCTCAAATCAGAGGGAAAATCACGAATGGAGGGTTGGAATCCATCCCCCTACCTCCGGTGAAGATCTCACATGCTGGAAACACCAATTCCTGCGGTCGGACCGACACCACCACGATCGAATCTGTCCCCCGAACTTGCTCCAAATCTTGCCGTTCGTTGCCGCCGTCGTCACCACCACCTCGCCACCACAGTCCACCGTCAGCCACCGGAGGATGGAAGGAGAGGAAGAAGAACGGAGGAGGAAGAAGGTGGAAAATGAGGAGAGAGAGTCGGTTGGAATCTCATTCAGCCCGCGACCACCTCATTCTAGACGGCAACATCAAGTGCTGTTCAAACTGCTACCGCCCCTCCATTGTCTCAAACGATGGGGAAAAACAATGGGCAGCTCCTCCCCTCCATTCACATCATCGAAATCAAGCATTTAAACTAAAAATCGTTGCTTCAAATGGTCGGATGAAGCCATACAACCCCCAGCATGATAATTTTCCCGTGCATGAAATAACCCCTCTTGCTAGCTCAAATCAGAGGGAAAATCACGAATGGAGGGTTGGAATCCATCCCCCTACCTCCGGTGAAGATCTCACATGCTGGAAACACCAATTCCTGCGGTCGGACCGATACCACCACGATCGAATCTGTCCCCCGAACTTGCTCCAAATCTTGCCGTTCGCTGCCGCCGTCGTCACCACCACCTCGCCACCACAGTCCACCGTCAGCCACCGGAGGATGGAAGGAGAGGAAGAAGAAGAACGGAGGAGGAAGAAGGTGGAAAATGAGGAGAGAGAGTCGGTTGGAATCTCATTCTGCCCGCGACCACCTCATTCTAGACGGCAACATCAAGTGCCGTTCAAACTGCTACCGCCTAATCTTGATGACATACTTTCTTGCCGTTTGTAATAAATTCTAGATGGCATACTTTGTTGCCGTCAGGAATACAAGCACTCCTGACTGCAGCATATGTTGGAGTCTAAATTCTGAACTGCGAAATTAACTCATTTTCGTCCCCAATGACTTTTAAATATGCTTATCTCGCCAAATTCATTACGTAGACTCCAAAATCAACTAAATATTCATCAGTTAGGATCCAAAGATCCATCATTCAAAATCCGAATATTCACTAAACATCGTTGGGGGGACGAGTGAGGACCACATCGTTGTGGGGAGTAGCTTTTTGTACAGGGACTTGGTAGGCATACACTTTATGCTCGTATATCCCTTTTTTGTTTCATTTTAATACAATTGTGATATTATCCACTTTCAAATATATATATATATTACTAGCCCAATTCATCCATGGAATTCCGAATCGAGTGTCATCTTTGCTATTATATATATATATATATATATATATATTACCAGCCCAATTCATTCCATGGAATTCCGAATCAAGTATCTTTGCTATTTATAAGTCTAGGAGGTTTCCTTCTCTTCTTGTGGATGTCTTCTTTCTCAAGGGAAGTATATTAGGGATATTCTTCAGCAGGTTGCTCTTAACTAACCTTTGACTGTTGTCACATTGATGAAGCTTCATTAAAGCTTTGTTTTACAGATGGTGGGATACTGCTCATTTGACACAATAACTAAAGTTGGTTGGCAACTTGGTTTATCTGACTACCTCCGATCCACATTGCACATGCTATGCACACTATGAACCAGTTTGTCGGTTCTACGACTGCCATCCATATGCAAGTCTCCTTCCACCTACTATTTTGTCATGAAACTTTTACTCATTTTCTCTTATTTCCGACCGCCTCTCCACTTGAGCTGCAGCCCTTCTTTGACACTGAATGGGTTTCCGGTTTCCTATTGACCTCCATTCAACTGCAGGCCTTTGCACTTTTCTCGTGACTTTTGTATCTCCTATTGCAATGACAAGCAAGTGGTCCTCTCTCACACCAGTGCTAAGGCTGAGTTCCGCTGTGATAACCAGAGTTCTCTTCAGATTGCGAATAGTTTGAGTTCATGAGCTGCTGGAGCTATTGAGATTGACCACCATTTCACCTATCACTCTATTAGTGCTATCTCTACCAAGCCCTTGCAATTTTTCATATCTTCTTTGGAGAGAAGCTTGATCTCTTTAATCACCTTCCAGCTGCTGCATGCTTCAAATTTTTGCTTGGTGAATACTTGATATATGATCAACTGCATGATCTACTGCGAGTTTGTGGGGAGGTTTTAGAGTATGTGTACATTTGTGTATCCAGTATGTATATGCATTGTGCTGTAGTATGATGACTCAAACCATATTAGGAGATGCCCTCATTGTACTTGTTTAGATATTGGGCTATTGTCGTATCAATGGCTGATCATTCTTTTTTCTCTCTCTCTTCTTGTCTCCTAGTCCCCTTGAGGAAGGTAACTGGGGCGATAGTCACAACAGTTAAATTTGGCAATATAACTATATCGTTTCACTTACTTGGACATAAATATTCAATCAGCTTGCAGAGGTGAAAAGCAAGTGGAGTACTGTGGACTGCCTTTGTAGCAATATCAGCTGTTTCCCTCCACTTTTACTGATTTAGTGTAAGCGTATAAATATCCAACTATCAAATAACTTCCTAACCTTGTTTCCCCTGTTATAATGTATGTAGTTGGGATTAGCTTTGTAACCTGCCCTCGTTTTTGGAAATAGTTCTTATATTTGGCCTCTGTTCACGGTTAACAGTCAGCTCAACTTTTGCATATCTTTATTCCATGCAACCGTATTTGATTTCCAGATTTGTGTAGGACAGAACAAAAGGTATCTACATCTTTTATTATCATCATATGGTGCTTCAATGCTACAGGTGTATCTTTTATGTGACTGTGGTTCATGCTGATGTCTTATCAGACATGTTGCTATTTGTTTCAGGGCTCTATCTAACTGTTAATGCTCATCAATCCTTTTTCTGTCGCATGTGGAAAAGCAACAATGTTTAAACCACTTTTTTGGTAGACAGGCTTTGGTAGAATTAGCAGAAGAGATTGCTAGCTATGGTATCCAGCCTGGTTCAAGAAAGATCAATGGAAAATATATTCAATCACATCTCGTTTCAAGACTACAAGGTATCTTTGGCCTTTGTCTCTAATTATACTTCTCTAAAGTTTGATTGGAATATGTACCACATTCCTTTGTGCTTTATCTATCCTGCTTTCTTTTTATGTAGACAATTTTATTTTGTGCAGTCGTCCAAGAAAAAATTAAGAAACAGATAAAGGATGTTGAGGCTGTGAAATTTCGAGAAGTCACTCTGTACTGGATTGGCATGGCTGAGGTAGCTATCAAGGCATTGGTTCCTTTTCTGTGATATGGATGTACATTGGATTCTGTCGTTTTATATATGTGACCTTTATTTTTGCGCTACATTTTTGGGCAGTATATAGGATAGTCTGTTAAGAAGGTAACTCGTGTTATTGCTGAGCCATCACCATCTCTGCATATGCATATAGGCATCACATTTTCATAGCCCTGGGGACATTTGCATTTTGTAATGGCCCTGATTTATACCGGTATTTTGAGCTGTGTAAGAATATGTTAGCAGCATTTTGAATTTTAGAAGTTTAGTATCTAGGTGTGCAATTAACGGGATTCTGAATTTTAAACTTTTGGTTTCCAGAGCGTGCATGTAATGGGATCCTTTGATGGGTGGAGTCAAGGAGAAGAAATGTCACAGGAATATACTGGTGCTTATGTCAAATTCTCTGCTAATTTGAAGCTTAGACCTGGACGGTATGTGACTTTCCCCTTCTCTGCTGTGTCCACACACATGTATCCTCTTTCTCTGGTGTGCCTCTCTGTCACCGATTCTTGTGACCAGACCCTCTCATTGGTCCACATCTGTGAGCAACAAGAGACAATATGCTATTCCATAGGCAATCTTGGATGATATTTCGGGATTTATGTATTGGTTGGGGGAACAAAATGGCCTTGGCAGTGCCAGAGATCAATGTGGTCAACCTGAGACATGTGAATGTGGACCAACAAGAGGGACTTTGGCCATGAGGAATCAGGAAAGAGTCCAAGGACTTTAAGACACATTAGTCTCACGTAGGAACAGAGTACCTTCATGTTTTCACAGGAGCTGTATATATATTCGAAGAATCCTGCTAACCCATCTTTGTCCTTTAAATTGCAGATACGAGGTCAAATTTCTTGTTGATGGGGAGTGGCATCTGTCACCTGAGCTCCCGACTGTAGGTGAGGGTTTACTGGAGAACAATCTGTTGGTTGTGGAATAACTATAACTTATGAAAGATTTGGAGGTTTTGTTCTGTAAAGAGTTCTTCAGTGCTGTATAGTTGTGGCAGATGGGAACTCAAGAAATACACTAAAACATTAGCTTCCGTTTCTGCTACTTCTCGTAGTCTCACCCACAAGCCTTTCTTTTTTTCCCCCTTCTTTGAAGGGGAACCTAGCATAGCTAGCAAACTTTGAGCTCACATCTCTCGAAGATTAAGCCTTATACATTACAAGACTTGGGGGGGGGGGGGGTTGTCTCACGCACAAGCCTTGTAGTTTATAAGGCTTACATCCATGGAGGCATTTAACAATCACCTTTTCTGTTGCATCAATACCAGTCTTAAGTTTGGCGCATCGCCAACCCAATCATGGTCAGGTTGAACGCTTAATCCAGTGGATAACTACTAGGCTGCTCGTAATCTGGTCATGGGAAACGAGGATGGACAATTTGATCAGCAGCCTTGGACACCTGTATGAAATTTATTTTTAATCTAATTTAAAAGAATATATAATGAAACTGTCAATAGTCCAAGGTTTTGTTCATGTTATACACCAAATGAAGAACTCTCTCTGATGATAGGCAGCTAATTATGTGTGTTGACCATTTTGCTTCAGCATAGTTAAGTCTGAGTAGCTACAGCTCTTGTTGTTTGGACATCACCCTTCCAACTTACCGGCGGGGCCGTCTTCATGGTCTTTCATGTACTTAGGTGTCGTTTGGTAACACTTTTATCTCGATAGATTTTAAAAAAAATCGCGATCGCACGTGCACTGCCAATATATGCATTGACAAAATTATCTAACATAGGAGGATTTCGAACAAGTTTGAAATCTCATTTGGTTTGATAGAGCGTCAATTTAAAGGAGATTTTAAAAAAAGATTATTAATTACCTGTAAAATGAAGCGCATCTGATAGGGTGGACGCCATTTTCCATGTGATTTCTAAATCGTGGTTTACAGGGTGGACGTGGTTTCGGGTGGATGTAATTTGAAAATCGTGTATGACAGGGTAGACGTGATTTATAATTATAATAAATTATGTATTTTTTATTATTTTGATGTTCAATTTATTTTATAGAATTTAATAAAAATAATGTAAAAAATAAAAACAAAAACTTTCAATTGTTACAGTAAAATTACGTAAATAATATTTATTATCTCCCTTTAATCCCACTCTACTCTTGCAAACACGTCCTAATATGTTTTTAATCCACAAAAAATTGTTGACATAATTGCGAGAAGTTGGGTCTGGTGAGATTTTAGGGCAGCTTTGTTATTCTAACACGGATGCCGTGTTTGACCCCAAAGGGTCGAACACAGTGTCCGGGGTCGAATTGCGAGTGTGTGTGAGGGGAGACGGTGGGCCCTAACACGGGTGCCGTGTTCGACTCCAAAGGGTCGAACACGGTGCCCAGGGTCAAATTGTGAGTATGTGTGTGAGGGGAGGCGGTGGGCTCCAAGCCGCTTTTCTCTATGATGGCGTATCCCTATCCTAACTGAAAAATAAATCGGGCCTTAGAGATTTTTCATCCCATCTCATCATCTTTCTATCTCTATCTACTTAGAAAATCTCTACATGTCAAGAAGTCGAGGTGGTCCCAATATGTTTGATTGAGCTTGTGAAGGTGGTAAAGATTCCAAATTATTGAAATCTCAAAATTCACCTTCATAATCTTTACCAAATGTGACCTTAATACAAGAACGGAGGCTATTCTCATGCAAACAAGTAGTTTCAATGGGCAACACCTATTATGGATCCTTGTGACTCACGTCACACATGCATAGATCTTCTATAAAAAGCCCTTGCGCTTGTCCGAAGTAACCATAAGCAATATTTGTTATATAAGTCATATCATACCGTGTGACCGAAAAATCGACACCACTTGTACGGTTGACCTTGTAAACCTTGATCTTAAATGACAACTAACTTCGAGGATAATTTTGCACTAAGATTCATTCAATTGGATTTTATAACAATAGCAAAACAAGGATGGTACTGTAATTTTTGAAATAAGAGGATTTTTTTGAGAGAATTATTGAAAAAGGTAGAAAAACTTTCATAATATCCGATAGGAATACTGTAGCTTTAAAATATCTAAAATGACGATCTTCGTAAACATCATATCTATCTATGAGAGACAAACTATAGATAATGCCACTGTTCAACAAATAGACTTCTTTAACCTAAATATATATATAAAATATGAATTCATATCCTTTAACATCATATATCTAAAAGATGATATCACTTGTTAAAACATCGAAATTGACATGTAATATTGTGAACATTACATTGTCAACGAATTATATTTTGAAAATATAGAATATTTCATATATGAAAATAGCATGGATCATCTTTTCTTCTGTATAATGAATAAATAAGTTTACTTTATATTTCAATCCCAACTAATTAATAATCATGCTATTTTTACTCCATTTTGATATATTAAAAATTATATTATATAGATTTGAATTAGAATATCTCTTGAATAATTGAGGATATTTTTGGTATTATATTATGAAAAATATGGCTTCGGCCCCTTATGGATATGAAGTTCAAAAATAGTATAATTTTTAGATATTTTAAATTTAGAAGGTCTTTGTTAAATATTTTGAAAGCTTTTTTTAACTTTTTAGTCATTTTATCTTATTTTTTATAATTATTCCAAAAATAAACCGAATCAATTTATCGGGTTCAAACGGGTCGCCTTTTGAAACAAGATCCATTTCGGCAGACCTCTGTCAGACATCACCAGGGCCTCCAGGTCCCGGACGAAGTCAAACAAACAGTGTGTAAAGAATTTGGGAAAGTGCAGAGAGAGAGAGAGAGAGAGAGAGAGAGCGCGAGCGCTGCGGCAGGGAGGGGGTGGGTTCGCAGGCTCGCAGCAGCATGGTCGCCCGCCAGTTCCTCCTCCGCCACAATGGCGACGAGTTCCCTCTCGAATACGACACCGACGATGGCCTCGAGGTCTCTCCCTCTCTTTGCCTTCTCGTTCTGCTTCGAATCCCCATTCCAGAAGAAGTCCCTAGTCCTCCTGTTGTTCCTGTCTAATCGTCGTCTTCGCTGCGCAGGTCCTCAAATACCAGGTCTTCTCCCTTACCTCCATCCCTCCCGATGAACAACAGGTCTGCCCATCTCAAGTTCCCTTTTATTTCTCCGCTTTTTTCTCTTTTCTTTCTGGAAATTTTCTTCTGACGAGCTTGTGGGTGGTGGTCCGCGATTCTGTGGTGATTCAATTCGCCTTTTTTGCGGCAAGATCGTGGTGGAAGAGGGAAATTTGCTGCTCACGGAGGCCTCCGATCTCGCCGCAGTGTCCGACAAGCTCCGCTTGCTTGCTGTTCAGGATGTGCAAGCGTCACAGGGGGCCTCAGTGGTAGCTGCTGGTGAGCCCGCGATGTCAGATGAGGAACTCGCTCGGTTCTTGCAAGTACTTTCCCTGCACTTCTGCTCCATTTTCCCTTTTTTCTTCTTCTTGTTGCCTTTGTGTGGAGAAGTGCGAACATTTTCTCTCGATCCCATCGCTTCAGGCAGAGGAGGAGGCGTTGTACCTCCAACAGTTCCGTGCCAGTGGAGACAGCCAGGAATTTGAGGGGAGGGTGCGGACGTATGTTCCTCAGGTTCTTCTGGTATAGCTCTGTTTGTATTTCATACTGCTTTCAGTTTCAGCGTCTCGGAGTTTTGCTTATTTCAATTTTTTTTATTGTTTCTAAGAAATGAGGCCATTCTTTTCTCCCTTTTCTATTCTAATCTCTGGCCTATTTCATCAAGTCCAGTATGAAGATCCAGTTCGGCAAGAGGCAGCCCGCAAGACAGTTCCAGTGGACGAGATCGAGGAGAAAGCATTAGTTTCATTGGCCAAGGTTATCCATCATTCTCTCACCGATTATTTCTGCAGTTACATGATTCTTGTTCAGCATTCCTTGAGAATCCCCCTTGGAACCTCCTTCGGAAGTCTTTATAGGAAGCAGGATTGATGAGGTATCATTTGGAATGTCATGAAATTTATCATGCCTCCCATGGACACGTCTGGGAAGATTAAATGGTGCGCTGTTGTATTGTAATGAAAATTTCTTTCATTCATGTCCCATGGTGGCTGATCAGTATGGGTGCAAATGAGTGGAGCAGAGTATTATTCTGCTTGGACTCCGCTTGTGCACCTAAAATTGAGCTTGAACTCGGTCGTGTAATTAAAGCCGTTCGAACCTGGCTCGTTTAGTACTCGATGAGTTTGAGCTCGAGCCAAGCTAACTCCCTAAGAATTAAACTTGCCTTAAAAACATTTGCATTTAATGTGACTTTTTATTATTTTTATTAAAATAATGATTCATTTAATGCCAAGGGCTTGGATGTTGGAACGAGGAACATCCCACCTGGGGCCCAGGCAAGGTGTGATCATTGGGAGAAAGCAACGGGGAGCCTTCTTATAGAAAATTTGAAGTGCCTTCTGCCCCAGAAATCCGTTATGGGATTATGCTGGGGAGCAAGTGCCACTCACCCGAGCTGCAGGAGAGGGTTTCAAACCCATCTCTTTTGCAAGTAAATATATTTATTACCTGTAAAATGTTAAAACTTAAAATTCTTTTAAAAAAGTATATGAGCTTGTTCGCAAAAGTAAATGAGTCAAGTGGACTGCTCAAACTCAGTTCATTTATGAACCGAGATTAAAAATGTGTTCAAACATGGCTTGTTTATTAGATAAATGAACCGAATCAAGTATCAGTCAAGCCATCTAGAAATATATAGCACTTGCCATGTAATGTATTTCCAAGGACACTTACATAATTACATATTTGCATGAGGATAAAAAGCCAATGAGAAAAGGTTGAGGCAGAGACCCTCAAGGCAGATGATTCATCCGAGGGTAGGCAGTTGCTTTCTTAAACACTATATGGCCTTTTGGCCATCTTCAAAAAATTAGGCATCAATTCTTCTGGTGAGCATCATAATGAAAAGTTCCAAAAGTAGGCAACTTCTAGTCAGACGTATGGTCATTTACATTTGCTAACATCTCACTCTCTCTCTTCTCAGGAAGGAATCTTCAAACCATCAAATGATGAGAAAGACCATGCCTTCTTGCTGGAATTGCTTTTCTGGTTCAAAAAATCCTTTAGGTATCATTATTAAGATTCAAATACTCTCATCCACTATTCCAGTGACTGTTCTACCTGTATCTTGTAAAACTTTCTAGTTTTCCTTATGTTATCATGATTTTGTGTCACAGTTATATGATAGCATCAGCAATTGATTATTGTTTAATGGCTGTTTGGCCAATTGTAATTGCAAGCTTGTTGCTCTACTAAACTAAGTATGCCAATTTGATTAATTTTTAATGGCTATTCCAACATTCACAACATGTCAAAAATTCCAAATGAGTTGTATCAGTTGTAGATGTGTTTCAAAATGGTAGTACCTAGTCTTCATCAATCTTACACCAAGTAATTTGGTAAAATGGTTGTCAGTGTATTCTTGTATACACACTGTATTGGGTGTGCAGGACCATGTTACGAACATGGGAAATGAAAGACGGAAGGAAGCATGAAACAAAACAGGCAAAAATTGTTGGCTGTTGTGTTAGGTCTTGTCTCCTTATATATACTTGTATATGCGCATAGTTGTCAAGGTGACAAGGCGACCCAAGGCATTTACGGGGAGACTAAGCGCTTAGGCGATAAGACGTCCGCTTAGGCGTTACGTAGGAGACACCTTGGCACCTATTTAACAACTCAAAAAATATATATCCCCAATATACAAATTATGAATAAGATATATGGACAAATTATAGATTTTTAATATTAAAAATTGAGAGAGATAGAGGGAGGTGAGAGGGGGCAGAGAGAGAGAGAGAGAGACATACACACATAGAGAGAGGGTATTGGAAAGTGTGTGGAGTCCGATCTACCTGACCCCGCCTCCTGTCACGAAGCCCATCACCCCAAATTTTTTTGAGAGGGTATTATAGGCTATGGCCAGGCCAGGGAGCCCAAGGCACCCAGGCAGGCCACCTTGGGGTGCCTTGATTGCCTTTCTGAGGGGGCAGAAAGGTGGGCTGGTGGCTTGGCCCCATAAGGGTGCCTGGTCGCTTAGCCGACAGCCTTGACAACTATGTATATGCATTGTATACATTGTCCATATATTGTTTTGGGTGTGTAGCCTTGAGTTGCTTTGGCAATTATGGATCTGTTGTGTTAGGTTTTGTAGTTTGGGCTGCGAGTCAGCAAAAAATAAAAATGGTCTTCCCATTTTCTCCTTAGGGGCCTATTTCTGCAGCTTCATTTGATTTAGTGCATTCCAATACTTGGGGCCTACTTTCCTTGCGTTTTAGGATAAGATTCTATTAATGGACAGGTTTGTTAATGATTTTTTCTCAGTTTAACTGTGTTTATTGGGTGTGCAATGTTCTAATGTTGTTCACGTACATCGTCAATCTAGTACCATGGTTCAATATTAGTTTCATTATCATATCAAAATGTAGTAATTGTGTTCGGAATTGTCTTTCCTTTGAGATATGTGAACTCCTTTCCTCCCACAATACCCTTCTGTAACTATCTTGCTTCACACTCATGAGTAGAATGTTGTCACCAAGAGGAATTACACATCACATCGTAGAAATCATGCATGCTTTTCTCATCTTTGGCTCTATTCCTTGCACATTCACATGTCATATTGCAAATAAAACATCAAGAAGGGTCATACACCATCAAGTTTGATGATAGGATAACGCCTATAGATAAAATATGGAGTGTAGTATTGTAGAAAAGACATGGATCATAGGATAAAACATATACCTAGTTTGTCTCCTAAAAGAAAAAAGAAACAGCCTCAGTATACCATTTGATGCGTTTAATAGTAACCAGAAAGAGGCTCAAACTTCAAAGAGAAAATCTGAATAGCTTCCCACCTCTATCGCTTTAAAAAAGGGGAAAGAAAAGCAAGAGAGAAAAGCAAGTTGGTTCATATTTTCATAGGTATTGCTTACACCTCATAATCTCTGGACCCAACTGTCACATTAGCTTGTGCTTCATAACTTAGCACCAAACAATTACAAAAATGAATCCAAAAGTATCTATTTCACGATCATTAAATCTTTTGGGCTCTTATACCTGATTTTCTTAACTGAGGATGGGCTAAAAACAACCAATGAGCCTTGAACTTGGAGAAATGTCATCACATGGTACAGTGTGATTTGGACGAATTCTGATTTGCTGCATGTCATCTTCATCTTCGTGCAACCTTGTCTCCAGCATTGAGAATGATTGCCCACATCTACAACGTATGAGAAGTAGTTCAAGAATGGCAACTCATACATTTCCGTCCTGTAATATTGATGACCCCATCTGATTTCCTTCCTTTCGCAACAGAAGTGTCCAAGTTCACTGTGAAAGGACCTGCGACACCATAGAGATGGTGAAGCTGGATGCAGTGTTGAATGTCCCATTTTGTTTAAGTAGATACAATTCAAGACAATTCTGATTAACTGATAGACATTAGAGTCACGTACTTCGTATCATGGTTTGGGTCAGGTAGATTAAAGCTTTTAGTTTTATGGCTTTGCAATGACTTGGACAAAGTCTGATATGATTGGATGACTTATGAGGGCTGACTCTGCTTTCCACAGAATTGATATTGTCCAAGTTGCCAAGTCTCTGAAACATGGCCTAATATATTTGATATCCTTATTCTCCTCCAGCTCCTTTCTGTAATCAACCTTAGTTCGTAAATCACCATCCTTGGTTAGCCTAATCTCTGCACAGATCTTTAACCTTGGTCTTACCAAGTTCTTAGCTTATCCAAAGCAGTTTCCTTTCAGTATTTGTACCCTTCTAATGCTCTCTGCAGGTGGGCAAGGAATCTTGTCACCTGGGGTTGTGTTTCTATTCAGGCACATGTTGCTTTGCACTGGTTTGAGTACCATTGTTTTGTTCACAGTCAAGTAGTTGCATCTGACTTCCAGTAGTCAGCTCATATACTAAGCTTTTGTTGCACTTATGTTAATATCACTTATTATGTAGCAAAATCCAAGGATATTGTCACTGAGTTGGGTGTTGTAAATTGACTGAATGAAGGGATAAATGGAATTGAAAAAACATGAGGACATTGTCATGTATAGGGATCTACTTCTACAATAATATTCTGCTTGGTTACAACCTTTCTGTCCCTTTATTATGCTGCTTTATTGGTGATCCCTCTACATACATGCCATTATCTTAGGCTTCTGCTTCAATAAACCAAAATATTCACCGCAGGACTTTACCTTTGGCCTTTATGTTGCTTCAGGTGGGTCAATTCACCACCTTGTGATGGTTGTGGTGGTGAAACCAGCAGCATAGGCATGGACCGTCCACTTCAATCCGAGATTGAATATGGTGGTTCTCGAGTTGAAATATACAGGTAAAATGAGGAGCCATAATATTCATGCTGCATTGCTGGTATTGAAATGATATATGTTCATACTTGTCCATTTATTACATCTTCACAAGTGTCAAATTGCATGTCTTCTTCATCATTTTAACACCATGCTATGTTTCTCAAGAAGAAGATTGGTAAGGAACCACTTGTTGAAATTTCTAGTCTCTAAAATAATGTGAATGCAACAATAAACAGATGTGCTTGGAGGTTTCAATGTGCTTGAGGTGGAAGTGAATCAGTGGTCTGTGTTTGTTGAGTGCATGATTTGTTTAATTCATGTCTGAATTTACATGTGAGGATCTCCGTTCTGCAGCATTGTAAAATAACTACCAATATGCATGTTACTGTTACAGTAGTTGTAGCTAGTGCCAAGTGGCTCGCACTAAGCATTCTATTATCTGCCTGCTTCTTTTAATGTAAATTACGACCATATCCCCACCAAGGAAAATTGTATGTTCCTGGTAGCCCTTCTAGTTGGATAGAAAGCAACGGAAAAATTGTCTTTTTGGACATTTAAAAAAAACATTTGTTTTGACATATGAAGTGTTGAACTTGACATAATCGTTAACAAACATCCAGATGCAATATCTGTTCGAGGATAACTCGTTTTCCACGGTATAATGACCCACTAAAGGTACTGTTCCTGCTCATTTTCTTGTGAAATTGAGATGCAGGGGATGAATTTGTTGGTATGTGTATTTAGTCTGGTTTTATCTAGTTGTTTCATTGCATGAAAATTGTTGAACAATGAACAGCTTCTTGAAACAAGGAGAGGGCGCTGTGGAGAATGGGCAAATTGTTTTACACTCTACTGTCGAGCTTTTGGATATGAAGCTCGCTTGGTCAGTTACTTCTGGCTTTATTAGCCTTTTCTTGTTCCCGTATCCTCGGTTTTATCTGTTATCTCTATCCCTTCTCCCATTACCTCTATCTTACCATAGGACATTCCTGTAGCCATACTGAATGTTATTTGACATTACATGCCATTATAAAGGATTCAATATTCATGCATGATTCCTTCCATTGTAAAGGAAGTTTAAACTTGTGGATTCCACTTTCAACCAATGCAACCTGTTTAAGATGCTCTTCTCCTGAGTCAGACATTATATCTACCTGTTTAAGGTTGTTCAAGTCAGTTCTGCGTTGTCAAATATTGGGACCTACGTTATTTTTGAACTCTGTATTCTAACAAAAATTTGACTGGTGAAGCATGATTTAGTGAGTCTTCTGCATGTATGGACACATGTATAGTTTGCATGTGAATGTGTGTACGTACGTACGTACGTACGTACGTACATATATATATATATATGTTATAATTTTCTGTTATGGATTAAATGCTTTATTCTGAAAGTTCCTTGGGTCTAAAGATTATTTCCATCTGGAATAGCTTGTATTTGAAGACATGTTATGAGTCAAGGAGTGTTTTTTTTGTACGTACGTACGTACGTACATTTATACATGTTATAATTTTCTTTTATGGATTAAATGCTTTATTCTGAAAGTTCCTTAGGTCTAAAGATTATTTCCAGCTGGAATAGCTTGTATTTGAAGACATGCTATGAGTCAAGGAGTGTGTTTTGTTTCAGATCTTGGATTTTACCGATCACGTCTGGACAGAATGCTTTTCAAATTCTTTGGGAAGGTACTGTCTTTTTAGTTGTCAGTTGTCAAGGCCTTCTCTTTTTGTTGAAGCATTACTTTTCCTGAGTGATATGGATCACATTTCTACATTGTAGGTGGATGCATCTTGATCCATGCGAAGGAGCCTATGACAAGCCACTGTTATATGAAAAGGGGTACATTTCAATCTTTACTGAATGTCAACTTCAAAGTTCTTTTTCTTTGTAAATTCTTATTATGAGGGCAACATTCGGAGTAATTAAATTTTAATTATAGAATTTCTCTTTGTTTCTTTTATGGAATTTCTAAGAATTGCATTGTAGCAGGGCTTATAAATTTTGTAGTAATTGTTTTCATTTTATTTTTTCTGAAGCTGGAATAAAATTCTAAATTATGTAATTGCAATTTCAAATGATGGAGTCTGTGATGTCACAAAGCGCTACACAAGGAAATGGCATGAGGTGAAGAGAATGCAGAAACTACACTGAGTGTTTATCTGTGTTTGTTGCAAAAGCTGTCACTAGCTCTGTTAATTTTTCATTATAGGTCCTGTCTAGGAGAATTATTACCACAGAAGCTGTTGTCTCTGCTGTTCTTTCCAATATAACAAAAGAATGTAGAAAAGGTTATCCATCTGAAGTAATTTCCAAGCTTGAGCATCGTGATCAAAAGGAAGTAGAAGAGCTTGAGACAAATGTGCGTATACAAGGTGATGCCTCTCTATCACTTCCAGGAAGACAGAGTGGGGCAAAGGAATGGCGCATTGCAAGAGCTGAATTGGGATTGAATGAAAATAATTCTTTAAGCAGTTCCTCATGCCCCATCCGGAAGTGTTTTGATGATCATGTTACAAGAATCTACACTGCCTTTTCTTTACTTATTTTGTATTTTTCTGAGGAAGGTGCTTCAAAGTCTGAAGCCGTTCAGATTCTGAAAATGATTGAAAGGTTACTGTTAGACCTTCAAGCCTCTTCATTTAGACTGCGTAAGGCTTTCCTGGATTCAACTGGTTCACCATTTTTCAAAGAAATTGTCCCCACCATTAGTATGCTTCTTGATGCCATATCCCTTAAGGGAGAGATTTTGCCAGATGACAGACTTTTTGTTTCCTTGTCTGGGGATCCAATCCAAACGGCTCTAGCTTTGCCAGTTGCTTTGGATGTTGTTGAAGAAACAATTAATAAAATTACTAGTAGGACTGACCCTGCTAACAATTCTCTCCTTGGTTTCTCAAAATTTAATAGAATATCATCTGGTACAGTTCTGGCCAGTGGTGAAGAGCTTCCCTTTGGAATTGTAAGTCAAATGCTTAAAATTTAGTTTTATTCAGTTGGTTACTGAATTTTCTCTCCATTTATTGATTCCAATCTTTCAGGCTACTTCAGCATTTGATGGTGTTACTAAATCAAAATGGGAAGAGCCAAATGGTGCAAGAGGTATGACCAGTCAAAAACTTAAATATAATGTCCTTGTCAGCTAGATTTAAGATGTATGTTCTCTTCTAAACATTTTATTATTCGCCCCTAGTTTGATACTTGTAATTGTAGGATATTTTTTTCTTGGGAAATCATGATTTTATATTTTATCATCTCAGATCTCTCTAATTCAAGGATAAACCCAAAAGACTGGCCCCCTCAACCACCTGATCACAGAAAATCGAGACACCTTTTGTGCCTTCCAAAGAGGCAGACACTTCTTTCTCACTAAATCACCAAAAGAGTTGCAATGATTGAACGCCTAACCCTTAGTTGGCTGGACATTTGTTTATCCAGCTTGATCTGTGCATGGACTCTGTGATCCTACGGGAAATGTGCCACTTCTGAAAAAACATTGGGAATGTGGATGAGGGCTGCATTTGAGAGGGAAAACTGCATCAGATCAGCCAGTTGTGGCCAATCCTTAAAATCTTGCTCAAAATCTTGGGCAAGGTTACAATGACGTCATAAAGGTTGTGTTGGGGATTTTAAAAAAAAACTTTGATTCATGGGTAAACATTTCCTCAAACATTTGGTCTGCATTGGATGCAGCGCATGAACATACTTTACATTGAACTCTAATGGGGAATTATATCGGACAGCGTGCCTCCATGATATAGCAAAAGGACAATGGGTAATAGTAATAGAGGGGCACACCTGAAATAAATGAGGGCTCCCCTTTAGTAGTATGGGTGGCAGTAGCACCTGCTCCAACACCCCAACTGCAGTAGGAAGCACAACCAGTGGCAACAACAGGGGCAGCCGGCTACAGCAGCAAAGGCATCTGCAGGCAGTAACAATAAAAAAAAAAGAATAAAAGAGTGAAGAATAGAGGGAGCAATGCCCTGTTATGAAAAATATGAGAGAGAGAGAGAGAGAGAGTGAGAGAGAGAGAGAGAGATTTTGTTGACCTAGGCAAGAAGCCTGTGGAGCCTCTCTGCACGCAGCTGCTCTTGCTCCTGTTCTCTGCTGCACAAGGAATAAGACGGGGGAAGCAGGGCCGATGGGTAAAACGAAAAAGGAAGAGAAGAGTCCTACTCAGAATTAGATTGCCTGTGGTTGCTCCTGCTCTGAGTTTCTCTGCTACACAGAGAACAAGAAGAAAGAGGGATGGGGGCGATCAGTAGGAAAAAAAGTCCACCTTGGTCTTTAACACTCGATGGCTATTTATCTCTCATCCTATGGGAAATTTAAATCTTTATGAAGATAAAGAAGAGAAGAGTCCTATTATTTTGAGTGCTATTAGGTTGTGAGGGGGTATGCGCGTTAAAGAGTTTGGTTATGAGGACCTTCTTGTAACTTGTATTTATATTTAATAACTTTTTGGGGGGGCCCTGGCCAAAAAAAGAAAAAAAGGCTGCAGGAGATGATATCGGACAGGGGATAGGAGGTAATGTAGATCAGGAGGAGTCTAGAGGACAGGGGGGGGGGAATATGATTTCATTGTGGACACGCCAACCTTTCAAGGGTCACCCTATGGAGAAGTCTGTAGTCTACCTTCTTCTGGTAATGTCCCTTCCACTTTTGAGCTTGACATACCTATTGCTATTCGTAGACCTTCTAGATCTATTGTTCCTCCTGCTCGTTATAGCTATGATATCGTTAATCATGTTTCCTATGAGTCTTTGTCTCCATCTTTTAGGTGTTTCATTGCTTTCTTGTCCTCTACTAGCATCCCTTCGAATTAGAGGGAAGCCATGGCTGATCCACGTTGGAAGGGAGCTATGTTGGAGGAGATAAAAGACTTGGGAGCTGGTGTCAGTATGGTTGGCGGTTTCGGCCGAAACCGATACGTTTCGGCCGAAACGTATCGGTTTCGGCCATACCCGATACGAAAACCACTCGGATCACTGTAGCAAACCGAAACTAAGTTAGTTTATCGGTTTCGGGCGAAACCGATGTGGGTTTCGGGCGAAACCGATGTGGGTTTCGGGCGAAACCGGACGGTTTCGGCCGAAACTCACGTGAACTGCCCTTTAGGGAGTGAACTTGGTCACCTTTTCAGGAAGTTTCGGCCGAAACCCCTCCCCTCCTTGCTGTGCCTGTCCGGCTGTCCGTGGAGCTGCTGCTGCTGCTGGCGGAGGCCGCAGGCTGCTGCTGCTGCTGCTGCTGCTAGCGAAGGCCGCAGGCTGCTGCTGCTGCTGCTGCTGTTAGCGAAGGCCGCAGGCTGCTGCTGCCAGCTGCTGCCGCCTGCCTCCCCTGCTGCTGCTGCTGCCGCCTGCCAGCTGCCAGCTGCTGTGCGCCTGTGCGGCCTGTGGAGGGCCTGGAGGCAGCCGTTGCCGGCTGCTGCTGCTGTGCTAGTGGGGCCGGCTGGGCCCAAGGCCAAGGCCGCTTGGGGTTGGGGGGCTGCTGCTGTGCCTGTTTAGGCCTTTAGGGGGCAGGGGGCTGTCCACACTCCACACTCCACAGCGACCGTCCGACTGCCACTACGAAGGTAAATTTTGTGAAGGTAAATTTAGGGTTTTTTATGTTTTGTGTTTTTTTGGTTGAGTTGTTGAAAATTTTTTTGTTGTAGGTTAAATGTTGTGTTGTAGGTTAATTTAAAACCATGATTAAGTTTTTAAACCCTAATTAGAAGTTTATATTTGGGGCTTTTCTTTAATTAGGTTTAGTAAGGGTCAATTAGGGCTCAATTAAGTTTCATTGACTAATTTGAAGCGGGAGCATGCTGGTAATTAATTAATTCGAAGGGTGATTAAGGGTTAATTGCTAATTAAGGGTTAATTAGTTCATAAAAATTGGGGCTTTTGTCTAAATCGGTTTGCTTAGGCTAAATTGAAGTTCAATTAAACTTCATTGAAGATTTTGGGGTGGGATCATGCTGCCAATTGATTTTTTCAAAAGGTGATTAAGGGGTAAATGATAATTAACGGTTAATTAGTATATAAAATTTGGGGCTTTTGTCTAAGTCAGTTTGCTTAGGCTAAATTGAAGCTCAATTAAACTACATTGAAGATTTTGGGGTGGGATCATACTGGTAATTGATTTTTTGCAAGGGTGATTAAGGGTTACTTGCTAATTAAGGGTTAAGTTTTTAATTGTACTTATACCTTTTTGTGTGTCACTGTCTTAATGCAGCATCATGCCTAGACGTCAGCAAACACAGGAGCAGCAAGGGCAGGAGGATCCGGGGTGGGCCCACATGTCTTTAATAGATGCTAAGAGAAGAAAGGTGAAATGCAATTACTGTGGTAAGGAAATGTATGGCGGAATTACCAGAGGAAAACAACATTTGGCAGGGGTAAGAGGAGAGGTCAGACAATGTGACAACTGTCCCCGAGAGGTGCGAGAAGAGATGCGCCAATGCCTTCTGGGGAAAGGGAGAGGGTGCAACAAAGGGCTGAGGATGAGGCTGAAATTGCTGAGGAGATTTCTGGCAGAAGGGTTAGAAGGGATGATGATGAGGAAGGCACTGAGGATTCTGATCCAGAGCTGACTGAAGCAAGGGAGCGTGAACAAGCCGCTCGAAGGAAAGGGAAGGGAGCCATGGGATCAGGGACCTATGAGAGTACAGCTGCACGACGTCCTGACGTTGGTGCTGCCCCACATACGCAGGGAACAGGTCCCATGGACAGCTATCTGCACAGAAGGCCCCAAGCTACACAACCTAAAATCAAGCAAGCAATGAGAGGGGTCAAAAAATCAGCAGAAGTTGCAGGGCATGCATTTAAATCTATTTGCAAATGGTTTTTTCATGCAGGTGTCCCTGCACATGCAGCTTCAAGTGAATATTTCCAACCTATGATAGATGCCATAGCAGATGCTGGCCCTGGCTTGCAAGCCCCCTCACGTCGAGACATATACGGGCGTGGCCTTGAGGGAGAGGTTGAGGAGCTCCATGATTGGGTTGAAAGCTTCAAGCATATATGGGTGGAGAGAGGATGCACCATCATGTGTGATGGTTGGACTGGTACCACGAAAAAGTCCATGATAAACTTTTTGGTTATTGCATCAGCGGTACAGTGTTTGTGAAATCAGTTGATGCATCAGATTATGAAAAGAATGCAAATTATTTGTTTCATTTGATGGATGGCATGGTAGAACAAATTGGAGAGGAGAATGTTGTGCAGGTGGTGACTGATAATGAAGCCAGTTACAAGGCTGCAGGGAAGAAATTGATGCAAAAGCGCAGTCATTTATATTGGCTCCCATGTGCAGCACATTGTCTTGATCTGATGCTTGAAGACATAGGGAAGGAAAAGCATGTGAAGAAGACAATTGACAAGGCACAAAAAGTCACACAGTATATCTATGGCCATCCTAGGATACTAAATATGTTCAGGGCGCATGCCAGTGGAGGGCGAGATATCATCCGTGCAGGCCCAACCAGATTTGCTTCCAATTTTATTTCTTTGGAGTCTTTGCACAGGTATAAGATTGATCTCAATTCTTGATACTTTATCCTTACTGATATGTAGCAGTTGATGCAGCTTCAATTTTCATTTATCTGCACAGGTACAAGAATGAGCTGAAAGCTTTCATGTACCACAATGCCCTGCGGGAATACATCGACAAGGGCAATGTTGATACACAGATGGATTATCTGGATGTCTGCCACGTCGTGGACGACAACAAATTCTGGGACAGGGTGTCACGGTACTTGAAAGTAGTCACACCTCTCGTGAAGGTCCTAAGAATGGTGGATGGCGATGAGAAGAATGATATGGGCTATCTATACGAGGCCATGGACCGTGCCAAATTGGAGTTGCAGCATTCCCTTCCCAGACATTATGCAAAATGGTGGAAAATTATTGACCAGAGATGGGACAACACATTACACCATGACTTGCATGCAACTGGTGAGTGATTAATTGTACTGAAATTGGGGTAATGCCTTTATGTTATTTTATAAATTTTATTTAGTTAATTATACACAAATGCAGGTTATTTCTTCAACCCTCGATTTATGTACGGTGCCGATGCACATGTTGATGGCGAGGTGCTTCAAGGGACTTTAAAAGTCATTGGTCGTTTATCGAGGAATCCAGAAAAGAGACTAGAGGCCGAAGTAGAGGTTCGCCTTTATTTGATACTGTCAATAACATGTATAGAATTTATTTAAGTAGTTATGTTAATCTATTACTTTATGTTTGTAGATGAACCATTACAGAATGAGGACTGAGACATATGCTGACTCCCAATTGCAATACGCTGTGGGAAGAGTGAGCCCAGGTATATTTTATTTTTTGGATTTCTTAACCTGATGAATATATATTTTTACAACTAAAATGCATTTTTTTATGGTTGGTGGAACAGCTGACTGGTGGATAATGGTTAACAACCGAGATATGGGTAGCAATGCATTGGCTTTCATTGCAATTAGGGTGCTCAGTCAAACAACATCAGCAAGTCAATGTGAAAGAAATTGGAGCACGTTTAGCCTTATACACTCAAAGGTTCGCAATCGGCTAAAGGCTGAACGGTTAGAGAAATTAGTGTACTGCCACTACAATATGAGGTTGAGAATAAAGAATATGAGGTTGAGACAACAGCTGCGAGACAAACGCGCCGCCGGGGATGCCGCCGCAGAAATTGATGTGGATGCCTTATTTGATGATGAGAATCCGTTGCAGTCTTGGGTGGAGACACGAGAGCAGGTTGATGAGCCCGTTTTTGATGATGATGATAGAAGATGGGCAGAGGGCATACTAGATGAAGATGAGCAAAGGGATCCCGAATTAAGAAGAAAATCAAAGAGGGCCAGAGATACTCATGCCCACATGTCTAGGGTTGTTGAGGACACTGAGGAGCAACATGATTTTCAGCCAGCTAGACACTCCGACTCAGATAGCAGGCCAGTCACTCCTAGAATGGGCAAGGCACCTACATCCTTAAGAAGAAGTACATCAGTGCATGGGCAAACTGAGAGAACAAATATTGCTGCTCGAGAGGACCCGGCAATTGAACAGTTAAAGCAGATTTATTTGAGGCACACGCCAAGGGGAACAGGATTCATGTCAAGGGTGCAAGAAGAAAGCACACCGGCACAGGAAAAAGCATCCCCAAAGGCCAAAAGGCGACTGGAGACTGCAGGTTTCGTGATCCTTTGATTTTTTATTTTGGAAAGTAACTTAAATTCTTATTATCAGTTCGAATCAGAAAAGGTTTTGGTAGGAGATAAATTATATATTTTCGTATGTGCCAGGTGCTACAGGTGCTACTACTGGCGGTGGGGATGCTGGTGGTCCTTCCTCCTTCCACGCAGACACAGGCAGAGGATACAGTCAGGGTGAGGGAGGACATGAGTCACAGAGTCAATATGGACATCCATCAGGTTATGGAGGTGGCCAACAGGAGGCAGCGATTTATCGGTCGTGGGGTTATGAACCATCATTCAACTTCCATCCGGCCAGTTCCTCTTCTCTTCCTCAAGATTCTTATGCTGATACTGGATTCGGCTCAAGCCAACCAAACACTCCAAGAGGGATCCAAAGAGGGATGCAGGACTTGGCTACCTCATTGTTTGGTTATAGTGAATATAGACCATACATGCAACATGGTTATGGGTATCAACATCAAGGGCCAGACGATGAGGGAGAAGGTTCTTCTAATAATTATTATCCATATTAGGTAAGAATCAATGAATTTTTGTAACAATTATTTTATCTATTTTGTCTAATTTTGTACTGCTTGTATTAATGTACAATGGAATATTACTTTAACTTTCACATGTTCAATGTTTGAAGTTCAATTTTTGTAGTTGTCTACTTCAAAGTTATTGCACTAACTTATTCAGTCAAATGCATGTGTAATGATTTTTGTGATTTTAAGTGATTATTAATATTTTTTATGATTTTTTTATCATATTTTT
Organism: Amorphophallus konjac; assembly: GCA_022559845.1. Classification (NCBI taxonomy): domain Eukaryota; kingdom Viridiplantae; phylum Streptophyta; class Magnoliopsida; order Alismatales; family Araceae; genus Amorphophallus; species Amorphophallus konjac. The sequence goes on along the minus strand of JAHNEJ010003319.1, from coordinate 162,642 downwards.
TAGAATTAATTTAATTTTTTTGACCTTTTATATGGGTTTCGGCCGGTTTCGGCCGAAACCGAAACCGAAACCGAGTCAACTCGGTTTCGGACCCGGGCGAAACCGAGACCGAAACCGAGTTTGCCATCCTTGGTATGGTTGGCGGTTTCGGCCGAAACCGATACGTTTCGGCCGAAACGTATCGGTTTCGGCCATACCCGATACGAAAACCACTCGGATCACTGTAGCAAACCGAAACTAAGTTAGTTTATCGGTTTCGGGCGAAACCGATGTGGGTTTCGGGCGAAACCGATGTGGGTTTCGGGCGAAACCGGACGGTTTCGGCCGAAACTCACGTGAACTGCCCTTTAGGGAGTGAACTTGGTCACCTTTTCAGGAAGTTTCGGCCGAAACCCCTCCCCTCCTTGCTGTGCCTGTCCGGCTGTCCGTGGAGCTGCTGCTGCTGCTGGCGGAGGCCGCAGGCTGCTGCTGCTGCTGCTGCTGCTAGCGAAGGCCGCAGGCTGCTGCTGCTGCTGCTGCTGTTAGCGAAGGCCGCAGGCTGCTGCTGCCAGCTGCTGCCGCCTGCCTCCCCTGCTGCTGCTGCTGCCGCCTGCCAGCTGCCAGCTGCTGTGCGCCTGTGCGGCCTGTGGAGGGCCTGGAGGCAGCCGTTGCCGGCTGCTGCTGCTGTGCTAGTGGGGCCGGCTGGGCCCAAGGCCAAGGCCGCTTGGGGTTGGGGGGCTGCTGCTGTGCCTGTTTAGGCCTTTAGGGGGCAGGGGGCTGTCCACACTCCACACTCCACAGCGACCGTCCGACTGCCACTACGAAGGTAAATTTTGTGAAGGTAAATTTAGGGTTTTTTATGTTTTGTGTTTTTTTGGTTGAGTTGTTGAAAATTTTTTTGTTGTAGGTTAAATGTTGTGTTGTAGGTTAATTTAAAACCATGATTAAGTTTTTAAACCCTAATTAGAAGTTTATATTTGGGGCTTTTCTTTAATTAGGTTTAGTAAGGGTCAATTAGGGCTCAATTAAGTTTCATTGACTAATTTGAAGCGGGAGCATGCTGGTAATTAATTAATTCGAAGGGTGATTAAGGGTTAATTGCTAATTAAGGGTTAATTAGTTCATAAAAATTGGGGCTTTTGTCTAAATCGGTTTGCTTAGGCTAAATTGAAGTTCAATTAAACTTCATTGAAGATTTTGGGGTGGGATCATGCTGCCAATTGATTTTTTCAAAAGGTGATTAAGGGGTAAATGATAATTAACGGTTAATTAGTATATAAAATTTGGGGCTTTTGTCTAAGTCAGTTTGCTTAGGCTAAATTGAAGCTCAATTAAACTACATTGAAGATTTTGGGGTGGGATCATACTGGTAATTGATTTTTTGCAAGGGTGATTAAGGGTTACTTGCTAATTAAGGGTTAAGTTTTTAATTGTACTTATACCTTTTTGTGTGTCACTGTCTTAATGCAGCATCATGCCTAGACGTCAGCAAACACAGGAGGAGCAAGGGCAGGAGGATCCGGGGTGGGCCCACATGTCTTTAATAGATGCTAAGAGAAGAAAGGTGAAATGCAATTACTGTGGTAAGGAAATGTATGGCGGAATTACCAGAGGAAAACAACATTTGGCAGGGGTAAGAGGAGAGGTCAGACAATGTGACAACTGTCCCCGAGAGGTGCGAGAAGAGATGCGCCAATGCCTTCTGGGGAAAAGGGAGAGGGTGCAACAAAGGGCTGAGGATGAGGCTGAAATTGCTGAGGAGATTTCTGGCAGAAGGGTTAGAAGGGATGATGATGAGGAAGGCACTGAGGATTCTGATCCAGAGCTAACTGAAGCAAGGGAGCGTGAACAAGCCGCTCGAAGGAAAGGGAAGGGAGCCATGGGATCAGGGACCTATGAGAGTACAGCTGCACGACGTCCTGACGTTGGTGCTGCCCCACATACGCAGGGAACAGGTCCCATGGACAGCTATCTGCACAGAAGGCCCCAAGCTACACAACCTAAAATCAAGCAAGCAATGAGAGGGGTCAAAAAATCAGCAGAAGTTGCAGGGCATGCATTTAAATCTATTTGCAAATGGTTTTTTCATGCAGGTGTCCCTGCACATGCAGCTTCAAGTGAATATTTCCAACCTATGATAGATGCCATAGCAGATGCTGGCCCTGGCTTGCAAGCCCCCTCACGTCGAGACATATACGGGCGTGGCCTTGAGGGAGAGGTTGAGGAGCTCCATGATTGGGTTGAAAGCTTCAAGCATATATGGGTGGAGAGAGGATGCACCATCATGTGTGATGGTTGGACTGGTACCACGAAAAAGTCCATGATAAACTTTTTGGTCTATTGCATCAGCGGTACAGTGTTTGTGAAATCAGTTGATGCATCAGATTATGAAAAGAATGCAAATTATTTGTTTCATTTGATGGATGGCATGGTAGAACAAATTGGAGAGGAGAATGTTGTGCAGGTGGTGACTGATAATGAAGCCAGTTACAAGGCTGCAGGGAAGAAATTGATGCAAAAGCGCAGTCATTTATATTGGCTCCCATGTGCAGCACATTGTCTTGATCTGATGCTTGAAGACATAGGGAAGGAAAAGCATGTGAAGAAGACAATTGACAAGGCACAAAAAGTCACACAGTATATCTATGGCCATCCTAGGATACTAAATATGTTCAGGGCGCATGCCAGTGGAGGGCGAGATATCATCCGTGCAGGCCCAACCAGATTTGCTTCCAATTTTATTTCTTTGGAGTCTTTGCACAGGTATAAGATTGATCTCAATTCTTGATACTTTATCCTTACTGATATGTAGCAGTTGATGCAGCTTCAATTTTCATTTATCTGCACAGGTACAAGAATGAGCTGAAAGCTTTCATGTACCACAATGCCCTGCGGGAATACATCGACAAGGGCAATGCTGATACACAGATGGATTATCTGGATGTCTGCCACGTCGTGGACGACAACAAATTCTGGGACAGGGTGTCACGGTACTTGAAAGTAGTCACACCTCTCGTGAAGGTCCTAAGAATGGTGGATGGCGATGAGAAGAATGATATGGGCTATCTATACGAGGCCATGGACCGTGCCAAATTGGAGTTGCAGCATTCCCTTCCCAGACATTATGCAAAATGGTGGAAAATTATTGACCAGAGATGGGACAACACATTACACCATGACTTGCATGCAGCTGGTGAGTGATTAATTGTACTGAAATTGGGGTAATGCCTTTATGTTATTTTATAAATTTTATTTAGTTAATTATACACAAATGCAGGTTATTTCTTCAACCCTCGATTTATGTACGGTGCTGATGCACATGTTGATGGCGAGGTGCTTCAAGGGACTTTAAAAGTCATTGGTCGTTTATCGAGGAATCCAGAAAAGAGACTAGAGGCCGAAGTAGAGGTTCGCCTTTATTTGATACTGTCAATAACATGTATAGAATTTATTTAAGTAGTTATGTTAATCTATTACTTTATGTTTGTAGATGAACCATTACAGAATGAGGACTGAGACATATGCTGACTCCCAATTGCAATACGCTGTGGGAAGAGTGAGCCCAGGTATATTTTATTTTTTGGATTTCTTAACCTGATGAATATATATTTTTACAACTAAAATGCATTTTTTTATGGTTGGTGGAACAGCTGACTGGTGGATAATGGTTAACAACCGAGATATGGGTAGCAATGCATTGGCTTTCATTGCAATTAGGGTGCTCAGTCAAACAACATCAGCAAGTCAATGTGAAAGAAATTGGAGCACGTTTAGCCTTATACACTCAAAGGTTCGCAATCGGCTAAAGGCTGAACGGTTAGAGAAATTAGTGTACTGCCACTACAATATGAGGTTGAGAATAAAGAATATGAGGTTGAGACAACAGCTGCGAGACAAACGCGCCGCCGGGGATGCCGCCGCAGAAATTGATGTGGATGCCTTATTTGATGATGAGAATCCGTTGCAGTCTTGGGTGGAGACACGAGAGCAGGTTGATGAGCCCGTTTTTGATGATGATGATAGAAGATGGGCAGAGGGCATACTAGATGAAGATGAGCAAAGGGATCCCGAATTAAGAAGAAAATCAAAGAGGGCCAGAGATACTCATGCCCACATGTCTAGGGTTGTTGAGGACACTGAGGAGCAACATAATTTTCAGCCAGCTAGACACTCCGACTCAGATAGCAGGCCAGTCACTCCTAGAATGGGCAAGGCACCTACATCCTTAAGAAGAAGTACATCAGTGCATGGGCAAACTGAGAGAACAAATATTGCTGCTCGAGAGGACCCGGCAATTGAACAGTTAAAGCAGATTTATTTGAGGCACACGCCAAGGGGAACAGGATTCATGTCAAGGGTGCAAGAAGAAAGCACACCGGCACAGGAAAAAGCATCCCCAAAGGCCAAAAGGCGACTGGAGACTGCAGGTTTCGTGATCCTTTGATTTTTTATTTTGGAAAGTAACTTAAATTCTTATTATCAGTTCGAATCAGAAAAGGTTTTGGTAGGAGATAAATTATATATTTTCGTATGTGCCAGGTGCTACAGGTGCTACTACTGGCGGTGGGGATGCTGGTGGTCCTTCCTCCTTCCACGCAGACACAGGCAGAGGATACAGTCAGGGTGAGGGAGGACATGAGTCACAGAGTCAATATGGACATCCATCAGGTTATGGAGGTGGCCAACAGGAGGCAGCGATTTATGGGTCGTGGGGTTATGAACCATCATTCAACTTCCATCCGGCCAGTTCCTCTTCTCTTCCTCAAGATTCTTATGCTGATACTGGATTCGGCTCAAGCCAACCAAACACTCCAAGAGGGATCCAAAGAGGGATGCAGGACTTGGCTACCTCATTGTTTGGTTATAGTGAATATAGACCATACATGCAACATGGTTATGGGTATCAACATCAAGGGCCAGACGATGAGGGAGAAGGTTCTTCTAATAATTATTATCCATATTAGGTAAGAATCAATGAATTTTTGTAACAATTATTTTATCTATTTTGTCTAATTTTGTACTGCTTGTATTAATGTACAATGGAATATTACTTTAACTTTCACATGTTCAATGTTTGAAGTTCAATTTTTGTAGTTGTCTACTTCAAAGTTATTGCACTAACTTATTCAGTCAAATGCATGTGTAATGATTTTTGTGATTTTAAGTGATTATTAATATTTTTTATGATTTTTTTATCATATTTTTTAGAATTAATTTAATTTTTTTGACCTTTTATATGGGTTTCGGCCGGTTTCGGCCGAAACCGAAACCGAAACCGAGTCAACTCGGTTTCGGACCCGGGCGAAACCGAGACCGAAACCGAGTTTGCCATCCTTGTCACTGCCTGCAGGAAAGCGACCAGTGGGATGCAAATGGGTGTATACAATGAAATGTACCCCTGAAGGTGTGGTTGATAGGTATAAGGCTCGTCTGGTGGCAAAATGTTACACTCGGACATATGGAGTTGACTATGGTGAGACGTTTGCTCCAGTGACAAATATGAACTTTATTCGCTCTTTGATCTCTTGTGCTGCTAATTTAGGGTGGAAACTTTTCCAGCTTGATGTTAAGAATGCCTTTATTTATGGAGATTTGCAGGAGGAGGTATACATGGCGATTCCACCAGGATTTGACAACATTGAGACACATGGGAAGGTGTGTAGATTGCGGAGGTCATTGTATGAACTAAAGCAATCACCATGTGCATGGTTTGATAGGTTCAGAAGAGCTCTAATTTCTATGGGATACAGAGAGAGCAATACTGATCATACCATTTTTTTAAGCATAGAAAGGGAAAAGTGGCTGTGCTTATTGTTTATGTTGATGACATTGTGATTACAAGTGATGATCTAGAGGAGATGAATAACTTGAAGATCAGACTTGCTCAGGAGTATGAAGTGAAGGATCCGGGAGAGTTGAGGTACTTCTTTGGTATAGAGGTAGCTAGGTTCAAGCATAGAACTTTTTTGTCCCAACAAAAGTATGTGCTAGATTTATTGTCTGATACAAGGATGCTTGGGTGTAAGCCTACTATCACTTCTATTGACTAAAATCATAAACTACGTGGAGATGTTGGTTAGCCAGCTGATGTGGTGCAATACCAACGATTGGTAGGAAGAGTGATATATCTTTCTCATGCTAGACCAGATATCGCTTATGTTGTTAGTGTGGTGAGTAGATATATGTAGCATCCCAGGAAGCCACATCTGGAGGCAGTACTTCAAATGCTAAAATATTTGAAAGGTTGTCTTGCCCGTGGTATTCTCTTCTCCAGGAATGGCCACCTAAAAGTGGAGTGTTACACAGATGTAGATTGGGTTGGCTCAGTTGATGACAAAAGATCCACCTTAGGATATTGTGTGTATGTTGGGGGTAACTTGGTGATGTGACGTAGCAAAAAACAATCAATGGTTGCTCGTTCTACTACAGAGGCTGAGTATAGAGCCATGGCTCAAAGAGTTTGTGAGTTATTATGGATCAAAAGATTGATGTCTGAGCTTCGCTTCACTCGACAAGTACCCCTTATGCTCTATTGTGACAATAAGACAACTACTGACATTGCTAATAATCCCGTGCTACATGATAGAACAATGCATATTGAGATTGACAGACACTTCATCAAAGAGAAGTTAGAAAGAGGTGAAATTTGTATGTCTTTTGTTTGGACTAGTGAGTAAATAGCTGACATCTTTTCTAAAAGGTTGAGTACTCAATCATTTACATCCATTGTAGATAAGATGGGCATGAGAAACATCTTTGCACCATCTTGAGGGGGAGTATTGTTTTGAGTGATATTAAGTTGTGAGGGGGTATGTCTGTTAAAGAGTTTGGTTATGAGGACCTCCTTGTAAATTGTATTTATATTTAATAACTTTTAGGGGGACCCATTCGATCTGTTACTAGTATGATTTAGATTACCTAGGGCCTATCTCTAAAAGGGCAAAAAGAGCTCGATGGTTCCCTCTATATCTCACCTGATGGCCTTCTCTCTCTCTCTTTCTCGGAGAACAAAAAGAGCCCGATGGCTCTCTCCATTTGATCTGATGGCCCTCCCTCTTTCCTCATTTATTTAGGGGAATGTTGAACCCAAAAAAGTTCATGATTTCTGGCAATTACATAAAAATTCGAAAACTAAGAAACTTGGTCATCACCGTCATACGGATGCTCACCAACTCAACAAAAGCCCGCGCCAAGTCGAGCTTTTAGCTCTTTATGACAAGTGGGCATTCTACCGAGCACCTCGTGAGCGACATGAAATTATACGTTCACGGGATAAAGTCCATACGAAATTAAGTTTTTTAGTGCCATCAGGTATCCCCTGCGGCATTGGAATATAATTCTCGTTACCCCAAAAAAACAACGGGTAGCAAGATGCCATCTTAAGGCAGAATGCTACCAGAAGGTGGTGACCACACCCCCTGACAAGAAGGCTGAGCACTTGCTTAGGCTCACCATTGGCTTGGAAGGTGATCGGAACTCTCGGTGGCCACCAGAAGGTGGTGACCACACCCCCTGAATATTGAAAATTGCACTCCCACCGGGGGAGTTCTCCCACTTGCTGCTCCACCGGGGGAGCCCCCCCTCCTGCTGCTGCTCCCAACCGGGGGGGGGGGGCTCCCCCTCCTGCTGCTGCACCGGGGGAGGGCCCACGGGGGAACCCTGCTGCTCCACCGGGGGGCTCCCCCCCTCCTGCTGCTACTCCCAACGGGGCGGGGGGGGGCTCCCCCCCTCATGCTGCTGCTCCACCGGGGGGGTTCCCCCCTCCTGCTGTTGCTCCCAACCGGGGGGGACTCCCCCCTCCTGCTGCTGCACCGGGAGAGCTCCCCCCGGTCTGCTGTCCACCGGGGGGGCTCCGGGGGGAGGCCCCCCGGGCCTGCCTGCTACTCCCACCGGGGGAGGGGGGTTACCTCCCCTCATCTTCCTTCTTGCTGCTGCACCTCCAGGGGGAGGAAGAATAGGGAGAAGAAGAAACGGAAGAAAAGAAGAGGAAGAGACATTGGGGGGTGAAAGGGCATGGGAGTTACCTCCTCCAAGGTCCGGTGGATCTCCCCATTGGCCTCCTCCACCTCCTATAAAATCCAAGCCCTCTCCATTTGTGGAGGAGAGGAGGGAGACTCTCGTGGAAGGTTGAAACTCTGCTCAAAAGAGGCCGGAGAGAAGACAATAAGAACTCCGGGATGAAAAAGAAGAGAAGACGGTGCAAGATCATATGGAGGTTTTCAACTCCACTAAGTTTTGTTATTTCCTAAAACTCTTGGTGGCTTGAAGATTTCAAGATGTCTTTTGATTATCAAAGTTGTTGGAATGAAGATCCATACAAATTTCATAAATAGCCAAAGTCCATAAAGAACCTTGGAAAATTGCAGAAATGCCCCCAAGGGCAGGAAAATTGCAGAAATGTCCCTAAGGGAAGAAAAATTGCAGAAATACCCCCGGTGGGCAGAAAATTACAGTAATATCCCCGGTGGACAGAAAATTACATAAATATCCCGGTGGGCAGAAAATTATAGAAATGCCCCCGGTGGTTAGAAAATTACAGAAATACCCCCGGTGGTCAGAAAATTATAAAAATACCCCCGGTGGACAGAAAATTACAGAAATACCCCCGGTAGCGAGAAAATTACAGAAATACCCCCGATGGTCAGAAAATTACAAAAATACCCCGGTGGACAGAAAATTACAGAAATACCCCCGGTAACGGGAAAATTGCAGAAATACCCCCGATGACGAAAAAATTGCAGAAATGTCCCCGGTGATGGGAGAATTGCAGAAATACCCCCGATGACGGGAAAATTGCAGAAATGTCCCCGATGACGGGAAAATTTCAGAAATACCCCGGATGACGGGAAAATTGCAGAAATGTCCCCGATGATGGGAAAATTGCAGAAAAGAAATGTCTCCGATGGCGGGAAAATTGCAGAAATACCCCGGATGTCGGGAAAATTGCAGAAATGTCCTCGATGGCGGGAAAATTGCAGAAATACCCCCGATAGCGGAAAAATTACAGAAATACCCCCGATGGCGAAAAAATTACAAAAAAATGTCCCCAAGGGCAGAAAAATTGCAGAAATCCCCCCGATAGTGGGAAAATCGCAGAAATGTCCCGATAGTTGAAAGATTGTAGAAATCTCTTCGACGAAGGAAAACTTATAGAAACACCCATGGTTGTGGGAAAATTACAAAAATAGCTCCACTTGTGGAGTCTTAAAATTACCAAAATACCCTCATTCTGGTTTACGCCGTTTGCACGACTCGGTGGAGCGGGACCACGCCCCTTCCTTGAAGCGGTGTGCGCTCTCCTGGGTTCGGCTTATGGCTAACCATCCAAATCTATATATCTTTTCATGAAACCCTGAGAAGTTCAGAAATTAAGACAAGGAATACCCGAGAAGTCAAGTGACGGGGTTATTTTCGATAAATCAAGAAATTAAGACAAGGAATGCCCAAGAAGTCAAGTGACAGGGTTATTCCCGAGAAATCAAGAAATTAAGACAAGGAATACCCAAGAAGTTAAATGACGGGGTTATTCCTGAGAAGTCGAATGACGAGGTTATTCCCGATAAGTCCAGAAATGAAGACAAGGAATACCCGAGAAGTCAAATGACAGGGTTATTCCCGATAAGTCAAGAAATTAAGACGATGAATACCCAAGAAGTCGAATGACGGGGTTATTTCCGAGAAGTCCAAAAATTAAGACAAGGGATACCCGAGAAGTCGAATGACGGGGTTATTTCCGAGAAGTCCAGAAATTAAGACAAGGAATATCCAAGAAATCAAATGACGGGGTTATTTCCGAGAAGTCCATAAATTAAGATAAGCAGTATCCGAGAAGTCGAATGACGGGGTTATTTCCGAGAAGTCCAGAAATTAAGATAAGGAATACCCAAGAAGTCGAATGACAGGGTTATTCCTGAGAAATCAAGAAATTAAGGCAAGGAATACCCGAGAAGTCAAGTGACGGGGTTATTTCCGATAAGTTCAGAAATTAAGACAAGGAATGCCCAGGAAGTCAAACGACGGGGCGATCTCCAAGGAGTCAAGCAATGTCAAATATGTTCCGAAAAGTCAAAAGTAATGGCATTGCCCACGAAGTCAGGCAGTGGCATGGCTATTTCCGAACAAGGGTGGAAATACCCAGAAAGAGTCAACAATTCCAATAACATCCTAATGTTTGGGAAAGCTGCAAAAATACCATGATGGAGGGAAAATTACAAATATATCCCGTCTCAAGTGGGAATGTCCTTTATGGACATCAAGCCAACTTAAGGGTCTGATCACAATCAAAAGAGTGATTATGACCACAAAGCAATTACGACGGACCGACAGTGATCATCTTGGCGATCCAACGGTTAGATCGTGATGGAATTCAAGTTCAACCGTCTAATCAGGGGACAGAAGTAAATACAACGACCCGATCAGGACGAAAGTAAATTCAAAGATCCAAATGCAGATGAAAGTAAATCCAAAGGCTCCGGTTGCAACCGGATGTAATCCTGAAGACCCGATTACACAATCGAGACCATATGTAAAGATCTTGAAGATCGAGTATAATTCCAATCACAAATGTTCAATGAAATAAAAGCTCCAAATTTCTTTGTAAGAGTGTGTACCCGTAATGGGCGATCGTCAAGATCATTTATGTCACAATGCATAGAGACAAAAGACATTCTTCGACAATTAATCAAAGGTGTTCGGAATTGTACCGATGCAAATTAACACCGACTCCGGTCGGTGGGGAAAAGTCCTGTACACGTACCCTAAATCGTCCGATAAATCCTAAAAGCGCGGAATTAACAAATATGTCCAAAATATACGCATATCCATCCGACGAAATCGGATGCCTCGAAAATTTCGCGTGCAAACAGGGAATAATTATGGGCTTTGGGGAGAAGAACAAAAAGGGCCCGGTGGCCCCATCTTACCCAATGGCTTCCTCTTTATCTCTCTTCATTTAAAAGAGACATTGAATGATTCTTAAAGGAGAAGTAGGGAAGAAGAGCAAAAAGGGCCCGATGGCAATGTGTCCCACTTGCCTCTCTCTCTCTCTCTCCCTCTCTCTCCCCCCAATTTCTCTCTCCTTTTTCCCTACTTGTTTATGGAAAATGCCTTTTTTAAAAAAAGAGAGAAAAAAAGGTGGAGAAGAAGAGAAAGAGCCCTAAGGCTCTTTCCCTCACATGCGCCTCTCTCTCTGTCTCCCCTTAGTAGAAAAAGAGATCGATTGCCCTTTCGGATATAAAAAAAGTGGAGAAGAACAAAAAGAGCCCGATGGCTCTTTCTCTCTTGAAATATGACCCGATGTGTCTAGGACATGGTTGTCAAGGCGCCCAAGGCGACTAAGGCGGTGGCCCACCACCTTACTGCTTAGGTGACAAGGCACAATGCCTAGGCGAAGCCTAGTTTATATAACTAAGTATATTGCAAGAGAACTATTAGTATACATTTTCTACGTATAAGTTCTATATTTAGTTAATAGAAAATTTGATATCCACAAATCTTCAACATATGCCTATATATTTAAAAAGCAAAAATAGAATAAATGGCAAACAATTATAAATTAATAAGGAGAAAACTAATAAGAATTTGTGAATACCTGTCAATCGATATAAAAAATTTAATCTAAAATTTGGTATTCAAATAGTTGTTCTCTATATTAAAAGGAAACATAAATATGACACATTTATGAATAAATTATAAGCACATCAACATAATAATTTCATAATTTTTCACTTGTGAATTATGAAAAAGAGACAAAAATGGTACTAGTTTCAAAAAGTGCACCATGTAAATATAAATCAATGTCTTTAAGAGGAGGGAAGAGAAACCGACAAGGACAAGAATCTGAGAGAAAGGGGAAAGGGAAATGATAGTCTTATATTCTATTTCCAATTTTGACATATCATTTCTCAATTTTTCAAAATTACTTCACTTGTGAATTATGAAAAAGAGAAAAAAATGGTACTAGTTTCAAAAAGTGCACCATGTAAATATAAATCAATGTCTTTAAGAGGAGGGAAGAGAAACCGACAAGGACAAGAATCTGAGAGAAAGGGGAAAGGGAAATGATAGTCTTATATTCTATTTCCAATTTTGACATATCATTTCTCAATTTTTCAAAATTACCTCTGAACTTCTGCCCAAATATTAAAACATACCTCAAATCAAGGAGTGGATGTCCTGCCACGGTAGGCTAGGTGGTCCCAAGGTGGCTTATGTGCACCAAGGCAGTCAGGTGAGTGCCTTAATGGGCTGCTCGCCTAGGCGCCTGGTCGCCTTGGAGTGCCTTATCGCCCAACGCCTTGAAAACAATGGTCTAGGAGCCTAAAAAACCAAGAAAATGCCCAACTTTTAGGGTTTTTATGAAAAATGCAAGGTGGATTTTGATGACCTGGTGGGGATTGGGCAATGGAGGAAAAGTGATGTAGGACGATATAGCAAGCACGCCAAAGTCAATCGAGTGCACATAAACGTTAAGCAATGTCCAGCCACACTATGAGTTCAAGAAAGCAAATATATGTATCCAAAAATAAGCAAACACAAGCATCGTCCCAACTAAACTCTAACAGCGGATCGTCGGTAGTTTAGGAACCATCGTGTGAGATAGGGTCATTCGATCTATCAAATATATCAGATAAAACAGGGTGGGATGAAAAGGGTTTCACATGTAATCACTCACCATCAGCAATTTCGCAACAATTATTAAAGTGGGATCAGACACTCACCCAAATGCGAGCAAACTAACACATCAGAACGAATCGACCATTCCGCTAGATCACTAGTACGACAGAGAGATTACCCGTGAAAGCATGTGATGGGAGGATGCAATCAACCTGCGGAACCTGACGGCGATGCACAAGTGGAGGTCACTTGTGTAGGGCCTGGTTGTTAGGCCCATGTTACACCTGAGGAGCTTGGACCCCTATTATTGGACCTGCTAATGGGCCCTGAGGGGGGGGGGAGACGAACCAGCCTTGTCTGTGGTTGCAGCTCCTGCCCGATCAAGAGGAGGGGAAGAGAGAAGGAGATGGCGATGGCCGGTGGTGGGCGTTGTAGGGAGCGGCGGCGTCCGATGTGCAGGGGAGGATGGCGCGTGTGCGGTGGGAACGATGGCAGGGGACGACGGCCACGACAGCGGTGGAGAAGGTTGCTGTTGCGGCACCTGCGTTGGGGAAGGGGGAGGCCGCCGACGGTCGTCCTTTGGTGGCTGCGATCTGTGAAAGAGGAAGGAGGAGGGGGGTTCGATGGGGGGAAGAGGAAGGAGGAGGAGATGAACAGTAGAAAGGGGAGGAGGAAAATGCAGGGGAGAGAGGAAAGAGCAAGAAGGAGACAAACGTGGGGGAGAGAGGCAGTGAGATAGAGAGAAACGACGAGAACGGCTGGAGAGAGAGGGAGAGTGGCAACGACAGTGGAGGCGGGTTTTGATGGAGGGGCGACGCGGCCTAATGGAGGGAGGAGAAGTGGCAGTTGGGCGTGGCCTCCGAACGTAGCTTCCGTAGCTGCAGTGTTGCCATTGTCGGCGATGAGGGGAAGTAGGCGAAGCACGCTGGGAGAATGGAAGAGAGAGGACTATAGCTATCTTGTTTCTTCGTGGAGGAAGCCGTGGAAGGAGGAGGAGACGTGGGGAGAAAGAAAAACAATGGTGGTACTGATTTCTTAGGTCTTTACACCCTCCCTCTCTCAGGGTACTCCTCACGCGAACATTAGGGCATCACTAAAAGAACATTCTCCATCATTCTATTTTCCATCTCCTCATTGAGGACAATAGGGTCCTTTTTAAAGGACAAAAAAAACAATAAAGCCTTGTCTATGCCAAAAGTGACAGAGATACCTAGCACAATGAAATCATAGTAAAGATAGCACAAAATATAACAAAGTCTCCAGAGTGGGTGTTGCACCCCTAACTTGCTCGAATAGTTCGAGACACTTCTCTTCATGATAATTGACGGTCAAACTACGGCTTGAAACCAACACCGTCATTTTGTGGAGTATCTCCACACGGCCGGGTCCCGAAACCCGATCATGTCGAAGGACAAACTGTGTCGCAACAGAGAAGGATGGAGAAAATTCTTATGTGCACTCGCAGAAGAGCCCAAACGCTGTGTATCACGTGGTCTAGACGGATGCAAGCTCCTTCCTCGTCGCAGACGGCACAAAACAAACACAAACAAATGCCGAGGCAGTCCCGTTCTCCTCTCCTTGTGTCCCGCTGCGAGCAAAAGAGACAAAAAAAGGCATGGAGCAGGGTTTAAAGGCAATATCCCTTTTTCTAAGACTCAGAGGAGGCCCACCGGGGCCAAAAGACCCGTGCGGGGCTCCCTTGATCCCGCTAGGACCCAACCCGGTCAAACAGACCCCAACGGTGTCCGTTCGACCCCGGTGGTCCCCCCCTCTGGGGTCAAATGGACCACGCGGGGGACCCAATGGGGTCAAATGACCCTCGGCGGGGTTCAAATGAGATCCGCGGGGTCATTTGACCCTTGGTGGGGCCCGCGCGGGGTCCAATGGACCCTGTTGGCCTCCTTCGTCCCAACCGGGGTTCGTTCCTCTCTCCGCAGAAAAAAAAAGGTGGAGGGACCACCTTGACAACCTAAGGTCCAAAATTGGCCTTTTCTGTCAAGGTGGGGGTTCAAAAAACGTCTTTTTTGTCAAAATGGGATCTAAAAACCTCTATTTTTGTCAATGTCGGTCCTCTTACCTTCTATAAATATCTCCTAGGTCCAAAGAAAAAAAGAAGAGAGAATAGACGAAAGACGAAGGTGCACCAAGGAGCCGGAGTTCATTTGTGTGTTTATAAAGACCTATTAAGGGTATGCTTTATAAATACCCTAGATCTTACATTTATGCCCCTGGAGGCTATGTTTGTAATTTTCTATACATTCTGGGCGGCCAAACTACGTGATGTCTCCAGATAACTAGGAATTACGGAAATGTCTCTCCTAGAACTGCAAGAAAACTCAAAAGTCCTGTAAACTACAGTTCTACCCTGTAGCTTTCGATAATTGTGGCTATGCGACATGTCCCGCGTCAGTGTGGAGACCTCCTACGTGCAGTCGACAATTTTTATACACGAGTGCACTTAGTTGTCTTCTCTCATGTGTGCTAAGGAAAATTGCGAATAGGCCCCAACTTTTGGGAAATTGCGTATATGCCCCTTTCTTTCAAGAATTAACACACGCGTGCCTTCTATAAAGTCCATTGTTGTCCTTTCACTTAGGGATCTTGTCAGCTCAATCTAGCACCTAAGTGTCATCTCAAATCTAAGTCTGTCCTGGGTCTGGTAAAATTACTAAAATACCCTCGTGATCTAGAAACAACTTAACCCTTAAAACCTTCCGGAAATTGCCTCAATGCCTTTGGAAGTTAGAGATTACACTATGGTCTCCCTCCACCCTGGAAATTAGAGAAAAGTCCCTGACAGGGTAAAATTATTAAAATACCCCTTGAGTCTAAAAAACCTCCCGGCACCTTAACAGTGCCTACAGCTTCTGCAGAATTACATTCATGCTCTCAAATTATAGGGTTTTTCCTAAACCTAATGAGGCCTTTGATAAAACCTTAGTTTTATCAATCTTTCGGTGGTGAATGAGTTAATTGTGAGTCGTGCAAGTGAGTCAGTCCTCAGCGTCAGAACCTATGTAAGGAACCTTAGGATTTCTATGACAGTCAATCAAGGGTGTTCAGACGTTATGTCGATATAAATCAACACTATCTGCGGTCAGTGGGGAAAGGTTCATCACTCGAATCCAAATCGTTTGATACGAAGCGCATCCACGAAATAAACCCTGCACAGACTATTTATGCAACCCCTATATGTGCATCTTTATAAATTTTCTCTTTTTCTTCAAAAGGCTCAGTGAGAAATTTATAGACCCGATTCTTTAAAAATATTCCGTGACCAATAGTGGGCTACAGAATGTTGAAAATATCAAATAACTCTCTAAAAAAAGAAAAATACAGAATAAATGGGAAAACTCCAAAGACCTGCGGTGTCATCTCGGCTCGAAACCATCTAACCACAAGGATACTGGAGCTGTCGGGGCAGACCGTCGTTGCCAGTGTCAGTAGGTGATCACTGCATCCCCACCAAAGAGACAATATCCAATTTTGTGAGGGGTTTTTCTTAGTCATACTCCTCTCTTGAAATCAACCTGACTGGGAGTTATACTGAGAAGACAACAAGTAGCATGTTTAAATTCTTCTAAAAACAATTTGATAGGGGGCTACTACGCAATTTACCAAACCCCTGTAACCTATAAATATCCCCTACGGGGATTGCATTGAAAAGAGAAGAAGTCTTGGCAAGGTTGGACTCCTGCTCTCTCTCTACTTAGGTGAGAGACATGGCCCACTAAGATCAAGTCTAGCCTATGACCTATGTGGCTCAGGCCACTTAGGCCATTATGGTCATATGGCTCTGACCATTAAGTCCAAATGCTCAATTTGGCTCAATTAGCTCAGACCATTGAGTTCAAATGTTCAATTAACCGTAATTGACTCGGACCGTTGGATCCAAATACCTAATTTGACTCAATTGACTCAGACAATTGGATCCACACGCCCAATTAAGCTAAGTTGGCTTAAACCATTGAGTCTAAATACCCAATTGGCTCAGACCATTGGGTTCAAATGCCCAATTAAGTCTCAATTGGCTTGGACCATTGGGTTCAAATGCCAAATTTAACCTAATTAGCTTGGACCATTGGAAATGCCCAATAAAGCCCAATTAGCTCAGACCATTGCGTTCAAATGCCCAATTGGGTCGTACCACTGGGTCTAAATGCCTAATTAAGCCCAGTTGGCCTGGATTGTTAAGTCTTCTTGGCCCAATTAGGCCCAATTAGTCGCATCCGACTCATCTTTCTATATACTTTGCCAATCTGGCCCAATTTCGATATAATTTTCTAGAAATGATGAATAAAAATCAATCTTTTGTTTTTGCATCCTTTTCTGTGTGCGTGAATATTTAATGCCAGTTCTATAGGTGAAATACTCAAAATACCCTTCTAGCCTTACCTAGATCTCACCTAAATCTTATCTTAACCTAAAACGACCAAATGCCCCTAATATGATAAAAATCCCCAAATATCATAAAAATCTCATAAATATAAAATACCCATAATCCCCAAAATTTGCCCAAAATTACCAAAATATCCCTAAAACCATAAAAATTCACGAAAAATCTCAGAATTTAGAAATCACCTAGAACACCTAAAATACCCTTGGAACCCTAAAAAGATGGTCAAAATACCCTTATTGCCACAAAAATTCCTAAGAGTCGCACAAACATCCCCAAAAATGTTAAATCCTAAAAACACTCCTCTAAATCCTTAAATACCCTAAAATGACCAAAATACCCCTAAGATGCAAAATAACCAAAATTGTTTAAAACACACCCTAGGGTTTTAGAAACGTGAGAATCATTAAAATACACCTCAAACCGTAAATGACTCTTAAACCCCTAAATACCTTTAAAATGACCAAAATACTCCTAAGGTGCAAAATATCCAGAATTGCCTAAAAACATACCCCAAGGTTTTAAACCTGCCAGTCACTAAAACACACCTTAAACCCTAAAATGGTATCTTAAACTTTTTAGACTTGTAAAATTACCAAAACACCCGTATGACCCAAAATGACCTAAAATCAACCCAAATCAATTTAAACCCATTATGGACCGGGAAATGTATTTGCGGAGCTTGTGTAAATGGTGTTTGCTATTATAGTTTGATTGTCATCCTATGAGCTGTTAATTAAGGGTATTCGGCTGTCCAGCGGATGTAATTAACACCGATCGAGGTCAGAGGGGAAAGGTCCAGCACATAAACCCATAAAATCTGATGAATATATCTATAATGTTCAAGGGACTTATTCCATAGTCCCAGAACCATGTTCCTACAGGCTGCTAACTTAGACATAAGATTACAGAGCTAACCTGAAGAAAAGGATGAGTTTTCTTTGCACGTCACTGAGAGATGACTGCATTTTATGATGATGCTTTTCTTTAAGGAAGTATGACTGTATTTTGTTCTGTTTTTTATTGTTCTCTCATATTACGTCTGATTCTTGTCTTTTCTTCTAATTACCAGGGGCGTTTCTGTCCTGTGAACCTTTGTATGAAGAAGACCTAATAAATTAAAAAAGAGGGGCCTGCAGCTTTCTTCTTGAAGCTGCAGGCCTCCTTCCTGCAATATGCTCCTCTCCTCTTCTTTTTCTGTCTTCTTTCGTTCTGCTCATCTAATTTCATCACCACATATATATTTAATGCCTAAAGTGCATGATGCATTTATCCTTGACAGAATTGTAATACACAGATTAATGGTGAAGTTGCCATAAGTTTAGTTAATTCTCTATCGCAAAATTTACACTGCAAAACTACAAATTTGCCTTGACCTTTCTTCGCAAGATGATAATGGAACCTAAGTGAGTTATTACTAGGTGAGTCAAATCAGTTGGACCTTGATTCAAGGAATAACATCCAGAATACCCAGCAAATATCATCACTAAGATTGACTGCTGCTCCCTTTTCATGCTATAGATCCCACTAACAGCCTCTTTTCATTGCCCAGCTTGCCAACTTTCATCCTAAAAAGGATGCTATTCTTTTGGCACTTTATGTTGCCTTGGCGAATGTCCCAACATTCAGGTCTGTAATGCACCTTTTGACTATGTTGATTTTTTTGGATAGTGCATGTTGGGTGAATTTCTGACATTCGCCATCCAAAGATTATGATGCTTGTTCTCAAAATTTTCTGTTTGTTCATTGATTAAAGTCCTTAAATTCATGTAGTATACTGCACCTCCCATCCAGAGCCTTACAATGTTGACAATTATCCATTGAGAATCTTGCGTGATATATGGCAGGTTGCTGGCTAATTTATAAAGTTACGGATGGGAAAATGTATGATCTTGAAGAATATGAATTGATGTCAGGAAATGATGCACCAGAAAGGGACCCTGTGGATTGGTATGATTTGCTGCATTCCCTATTACCTTTTAACGAGGCTGATATCTGGAAATCATGCATGTTCTGTTGAGAACTAGAATTTGTATTTTTCTAGAAGGAACATAATAAGTATAGGTGACACATGGGCTATCCAATAACTCAACTGTCTAGTATCTATTTTCTTGACAATTTTTTAGGATAAAAATAAGGATATATCCCTAAAATAAATAAGAATAAAATGTAGTCACTATGCAGCCCAATAGGCAACCATTGACATCCGTAGCCACAATCCAGGAAGCACTTGCATTGAGTCATGAGTACGGTTGTACTGAAAAATCAGCTCCATGCGATGTCAATGGCTGTGCATAGGTCCAGTGCATCCAGGATTTAAGCGCACATCATATGTACAATGTAAAAACAATACACACGTCATTCACCGCCACCCTCCCTCCCAACCCCAGAAAAGAAGAAGGGGTCAAAAAAGGTCACCTCCCCCTAGCAAGTTTACCCCACTAAAGAAAAAGTTGAAAGCCGTTTAGTCTCATATCGGAAATTCAAGTCACCTCATGTCTTCGGGTCTCTTACCTCATATCACATGGTTTTATGATGGCACGTCATAACCATTAAATTTCACGTTTGGTATTCTCTGCTTCTGATATTGTTCCTTACATAGCTAGAGGAGATTCCCTTCCACAGGATTGTCGAAGGGAGTGAAGATGGTGGTTCCAGCTGGACTATTTTGGATACCCAAAAATCACAACTGTTTGATGAGCGTTTCCAGCGGAAAACATTCAAGATAAAGACAAGGCATTTGTCGAATGCATTCAGGTAATCACCAAGACTATTTTCCCTGAGAAATCTTTGTACTTCCCCGTGTGTTCCCTTGATAATGTCAGAATTACGATTGGCAGGTTTAGGTTTCTTCAAGTTAGAGAGCCCGACAGACAGTCGAGATTCCAGATTGGTAGTATTGACATCTATGGTAAAGCCAGTTAGTTCTCTCTGTGAGTGCTATTCATTAAAGCTATTTTTCAGTTGTTAAAGCTATATAGCTTTGATTGGACAAAGATTCTCTTTTGGATAACCTGCATTGAAGTGGTATAAGCAGTCCCACTGACTCTACCCTGGTAATGGAGCATCTGCTGCCGAATGTCAACATCTGCTCTACTGTCGCATGCGAACCTGATTATTGACGATCAATTGATTATGATGTTAGTAATTATTTTGGATGTAAAACATAGACATTATTGTACGCCTGAATTATATGGCATATATATATATATATTTCATGAAATAAGCTATTGATGTATTGGTTGATCTATGAACTTCTTTCGATGTACATTAATTTTCTAAGCTTACAGGTGAGACCGTTCCTCATTGATGAACGAAATAATGTAGAACAAGTTTTTAGTCCCGCCCTCCTGTAACAATCAAATGCTACAAAGTGGGAACTTGGGGGAGAAAGGAATCTGGCAAGAAAATATAAAGTATCAACTGAGGGGAAGAAAACCAGGAGCGCCTGTGAAAATTTGTTATATAACCAACAATCTTGAGTTTGAAAAATTGCTGGTAAGTAATAATGTAAACATAAAAAAAAGTATTACGTAAAAGAAGTCATCCAAAAAGTTGAACTCTCAAGTACGGTATTAAATAACTTTATCGGATATAGCTTGCGAAAAAAAACCAGATCAGATACATTATGGAATAACTTTATCAATTTGGAAACATCAACTAGTTCCAATTTTGAATAAATCGATTTACCTTCCAGAAAGTATGATCAAAACAAAAAAAAAGAAACTAGTCAAGTTACCAGATTACCAAAGAGCATACACGCCTAGTTTGGCAACAATGTATGCACAAAAATAGAGATCGTACAACCTTCCACAAGTCGCTTGGTTGCTGCCTCAAGCGACCAATTCTTAAAAAATGTCCAATAGACATATCATATATACATGCCTAATAAATTTTGACAATAATTGATACATTATTATTTTTTTATTTGTAAGTTTTGATCACTGTAAAACCACATTATGCTGGAAATTGAACCCACAGAATCGTATCATTGCTCTGATAAAATTACTAACTCATCCATTCACTGTAAAATTACCAGCACCTCCCCAGGATTGCCTTGTTGGGTATGAACAGGCAAGTTAGCTGGTTTGTCTATAATAAGATCACCAAAAAATACCGATCCAAGAAAAGCATCCCACAAGGAACACACATCATGAATATTAAGACCCGAGAGATCCAGTTCTGCACAGGTTGTATCATGTGAAAAGAAACATGAAGCATGCATTTAAGGCATCTGGGTGAAGCAGATGCCCTTTGTTGGAAAGAGGAACTACTGCAGGATGCACAACGGACTACCACAAGGGGATCCAAAGGTGAGATCATGCATCAATGGAGATAAGCTAGACAGGGATCAATTACAAGCACAAGTAATAATAGCTTCTCGAAGTGTCTACAAATGGTTTACAGTACTAACAACTCGCGGTGAAAGAAAGCGAGGGGATGAAGGATATCATTTCTTTGGTTTCTTTTTTGAAGCACCTGCTGCTTTCTTTCTTGACCGAAATCCTGCACCACTTTCCTGCTCATGCAATCAGACTGTAAGTCAGATTTCAACATGCACATCCATGGGAAAGCAGAAGATTGGGAGATAAGTAAACTAGGCCCGAGCTGGTGGCCAGTTTTGCAATTTTGTTTGCTCCCCATGGTAGTGAGAGGAATCCCGCTAGTGGGTCTTTGTGTGCACTAATAAGACTTGTAACCTCTTGCTGCATGGTTGAAGGCTATGGGGTTGTCTGTATCAGGGCTCTGCAGTGCTGCTAGCCTGCTACCCATGAAGCCAGGCACGGGCGAGGGAAAGATCAGCAGCCCAGGGGCGTGCATCGGGTTTTTCCCTCTTGGTCAACCAAAAGGAGAAAGGGATTGAAGTCTCTACAAGCTAGCTGGGACCAGCATTAGTATTAGAAAACCTGAAATATGAAGATCTGTCGCAGTTGTGCTGAAGCTTCAGCTGATTAGCGGCAGAACTAAGAACCCAGATGTTTAGGGTTTCAGAAAAGTGCGCATTTTCTTTGAGATGCTAAATGTGAAAGGGAACAATGTTTGGAGCCAGCAACAGACGTCATACCTTCATGTAGCGTCTGTATGCAATCTGACCAGAGAGCTGTTGTCCATCTTCTGTGACATAAACCTGAATGATATGTAAGCATATCTTTCATGAATGACCAATAACAAGAATCATACAAATGCACATGCATATTAAAACAAAAAAATTCAACAGAACAAGCATTCCCAATTTACCTTTCTTCCATCTTGTCCTGTGAACCAGTAACCAAATGACTGGCCATCAGCATGAACTCGCCTTTTCCCAGCATCCTTTGGGATGGCATTACAACTTTCAGGGGTGACCCAAGGCCCAGAGGCTTCTGCAGCTTCTTTACCTTTAGGATTCTTTCGATTTCTTGGTCTACCTTTTGAGCTCCCTTCTTGAGCCTTTTCACCAACTCCAAGAACTGGACAAGGTACCTTTCTCTGGCCAAATTGACCCCTGAAGGAATCATTTTCAATACTTCAGTGATTACAGATGAACATTCAACTGCTAGAATGATAGAAATAGATGATTTGAGATATAGTACAAGTAATCGAGTGTTTCTTCACTTCGCTGTTGATTTCCCATATGCCTCACATCCCCAAGGGGTGCAAAGTTGGGCAAACGTAGCCGGACTAGCTTCTGGATCCTGACGTCATGATGGTAGAAGTACTCGTAAGAAGGCGGCTGGAGATCAGGAAGGTTGCAATAGTGCTCTGCCCTGTTGGTTGTGCAACTATTCTGAGGATGGCATACAGCTCCCTCAACAAATTCATCTGGAAGCACATCCGAGCTAGTGACAGCAGTACGCTGCTCTGACCATTGACCTACATTTGGGGTCTTCACAGATTTGAAATACTCTTCACAGAACTCATTCAGAGCAGGTGTTGCCAAATTGCTGTTTGTCTTTGGGCCAAAGTCCTTCCATAAGTTATCACTTCGAAGCTTAACAGATGTCCTTTCTGGCATTTTCTGTTGAGATTTAGAGAAGCATCGTGTTTTGGCAAATGAATTCGTTTTTGGGCAAGCAGCATCAGCACCATTTCCATCTTTACAAACAGAAAGATCATCTGAGTCAGAGTCCAGTAACTGGATTCTTTTAAGAGGACTGGTTGTTAACCTCGGAAAGACCTTTTTGTTGCTGCTTGCCTCAACACTTGTTGAAATTGAGACCTTGGAATTTGGTGTGATTTTTGGAGCCTTCAACTTTCTTCCAGAAAGTGTGGCAAGGATCCTCTGACCATGCAGTGAGCATTTTGAGCTACTGCAAGCAGTGTGGATATGTCTTGAACAGGATTCATCTGTAATGAATATAACAATATCATTAAACTAACCGCTACGGTTAAGCAATCGTATCACAACTAAAATATATGACATGACATCTCTGCATAAGAAGAACAAGCACGGAATCTTAATTTCTTGGCAGTCATATTTTCCCAGTAGTGGCTTAAATGTGAGGAATAAGTCATTTGTCTTCTCCTTGCAAGACAATTGACAGTGTTAAAGCTGCAGAATTTTCCTTATTACTGTAATTATGAAAGAGCTTCAGCTTTCTCTCTTGAATATCTAGACTCTGTAAGCATAAAATGAGAAGACCATTCTCCTGAATAATTGTAGGCTACCAATTTAAGCGGAGAATCAGTAACATTCATCAAGAACATGCACAATTGACATGATCTCGGAACGTTGTCACGATTTGCCAAGAACTTTCAGTTGATTATTGAACAAATAGTAATTAATATCGAATAGAACACACCCAAAGACGAATAATTACCCCAAAAGCAGCTTTCTTTCTACTCTAGATGCTATTTCAGTGGAAGACAATGCCCAACAAAGTAATTGCAAAAGGAACATAAGCAGCAGCCACCTACCTCCAACTGCACGGTCTTCCTGCGACGAGAACTCCTCAATGTCGTCATCCCAAGCGGAGAACTGCACAGCATCGCCCAGGGTGGAGGGACCGGCACCAGGCGACCGCGACGGCGGAGGGCCCCTCTTCAGACGCTTGAGGGCCGGAGTGCTCGCAGGGGCGTCCTCCGCGAGGGCTTCCGTGGGGTAATCTCCCTCCTCTTCATCTTCTCCTTCCCGCAGAAAAGGGCGATGCCCAGAAGAGGACGCCTCAGGTAGAGGAGATCGCCCTCGTTCTGGGCCTTCATGTGGAGCCCTCTGATCGCCGTCTTCCTCTTCCTCGGTGGAGAGATCGGGATCGACGTCAAGATCGAGGCCGAGGGAGAAGGAGGGGCCTGCGAAGTCGGCCATTGGCGGGGACACCAGAAGGGTATACAGAATCCGCCTGCAGAAGGCGAGAGAGAGAGGTTGGGAGCTCGATGGGCGATCTGGGTTCTTCTTCTGCTTCTGCTCTTCTTCGATGCGTTCGGAGGCGGGGGTGTGGAGGGAGCGCGAGGGACGAAATTTGTGTTTGAATGGAGTTTGCCGGGTGATGAAAAAGTTGCCGTTTTTGTTTACCTTTTGCGGGCCGCTTCGGTTTGGTTTACCGATATCCTGATTAGACACCGGATCCGTTGGGGGATCCGGCTCTGTGTATCCAGACCTAAATATTTTGACCTACTTATTGGACCATGGATGGTGCTTCTGGCAAATTTAGGGATGGGATTAGTTGATGTTGAAACTTGAAACAGCTTAAAATTGCCCCCCCCCCCAAACAAAAAAAAAAACTCCTTCAAGTTTTTATACAGAATTCTCTCTCTTATTTTCATATTATTTTTAATAATATTGCTACATCACAATACTTGCAAAAATACCCCTATTGTCATCAGCAGTTAGCATTCCATTAAAATATTCCATTTAATCTTGATTAGCTTTTAACCAAATTTGGTAAAGGACTAAGCTCTCCTAATCTCTTTTTTCTATCTTTGGCACACATATATACATTGGTTAAAATCTCTCTTTTCTATGTGGGTATTTTTGTTTCAAAATTTACTATTACAGATGAACAGAATGTTCTTCACATCTTGAGGGGAGGTTAACTGCAAGGACAATTTTGGCACTGTAATGACCCAAGAAGGCTATTAAACATAATATAAAAATAATAAGAGTAATTTTGCAAATAAATTTGTAAGGAGGATATGTCCTTAGAAAACTCTAAGGGCCGCTTTGACATCGGAGTTGTCGGGCGGTTGCGTCAACCGACGAGAGAGAAATTAGGGGTGAGCCTCGCATCCCCCTCACATAGAAGGCTTCTAACCGGGGTCGGTTAGCGTGCTCGACCCTCCCTCCGGGGTCGAGCACGCTAACCTTGCTCGGTTAACAAAGTTGCCCTAAATGTTATGCCATTTTTTTAAAAAAATGCTATTATAATATATACCTGTTCTTTGGGACATTATACATGTCAATTAATATTTAGCAATAAAATGTTATATGCATATGTAAATAATCGAAACCTATCTACATGGTAGTCTTTTTATGTGCCACTACAACACGTATATATTAACCGTAATTATAAATGCTTCAAGATGTAATAATTTTAACATTACAGCGATTGAACATGCATTCGTTTGTTGAATTTCATATATTATAGCGCTAAGAAATGCTATTAAAATCCATAACGAAAAATTCTAATGCAATTTTGAAGACAAATAACCACTCTTATAGTAGCTACTAATTAATTAAGGAGTGGTCTTATCGAGTAGCAATTACATGTGCTACTATATTTAATATTAGAAGCCATTACAAATGTCACTGTAAGGAGGTTATCCACACCTTTTGAACCAAGTTTAATCACCATAAGAATTGCCACTAGCTAGTACCTTTATTTGATAAACTTACCCAAGAAAATAGAGCATGTATATTTAGAGACAAACACTATAGCTTTTAGAGTTGTTACTGAAGAGGAGCTTTAGGAGTAGTTTGTATGAATGGCTGCTATAGACATTTAATTACAGATTAATTAGAGAAATTATAGAAATCAGTGCTAAAAGATTTTAGGAGTGATTTTTATCTCTTCAACCACAACACACACGAAAAATTTTAATTACTCGGCCAGTGAGGTGCTTTTGTATTGCAAAGTATATATATATATATCCTACTCTTGGATAGATAATTAATGACATTAAGGAGGATTCCAAATATCAGAAGAATAGTAAAGTTGACTCATTTTTGCTTTAATGTCATATAGTTACAAAGATGAACATTCAATGTTTTGTATAACATACCAAAGGCAAAATCATACTATAATCCGTTACAAAAATGAGATGAAGAAGCTAGCCTTACAATGGATAATTAATTAATGGTGCTGGATCATCTCGTGGGCAATTATTTGGTTACATGTCTTCTTCTTCTTCTTATTCTCCTACATCATGCTAATTATACATAATTAAACAAGTATTGATGACTCTTCCTTGTGCACAGACAAGTCAAGTTTTGCCCAATTTGTACGAAGCGTGATAATTAGCAGGGTACCAGCTTGACAAAAGAGCCCACATATTAAACCAATCCACAATCCCTGTATCAGAAACCCAATAAAGACATTAGTATTTTCATGACATTTACATATTCCCAAGAGTGGAAGCTTCATATATATATATATATATATATATATATATATATGAGGCTATACGAGCATAAAATAATGCATTAACTTATTCCACCTCAAGAGCCAAAACAATCAGATTTTGATGCCTTCATTTAACAAAACAATAAAAGAGATATAAGTTTTTGAGTTGAAAAGATTCATGGATGTGATTAATATAGGATAAAAATTCAAACTAGTAAAGGAAACAATACCAGTTACATGAACTGTAGCCAAAGGATGCATGTATTGGTTGAAGCCATAGGTATCATGGTCATTAAAATGCTTTTCAAATCAGAACAGTTAACTTAATTATCAACTTGGACAATTAATAAATTATTATGGATTTTAGCAATTCCCACTGCGGATCATTATAATCATCTCCCGCATCCTTTATATATTCAAGATATGATCAGACTAAATTCAAACTTAGGAAATTAAGAAACAACGCTTATCACTTTCAGCATGTGCTGTCAATCCACAAATACGATCATTTTAATTAATTAATGACAAAAACAACTATACTTCACATTTTCATTCACGTGGAATGAAATTTTTAATTGACATTTTAGTGTTTAAAATAGTGATCACTTTGTTAAGCTAACATAGAGTTTCTAAAATTGCTGACTGTTACAGCTGTTTTTTCAGTCTACTTAATTCCAAAGACATTTCAGAAAAAACAAATCTTAGAATCTACCACCTTAAAGTTAATTTCTTTCTGGGCACTAGCTATTTCCTAGTAAGTTAATTTTATTATTTGATGTTAACGATCTGTGATACCATGAATATCAACTTTTGAATT
The DNA here is from genome assembly GCA_022559845.1 of Amorphophallus konjac. Classification (NCBI taxonomy): domain Eukaryota; kingdom Viridiplantae; phylum Streptophyta; class Magnoliopsida; order Alismatales; family Araceae; genus Amorphophallus; species Amorphophallus konjac. Next base: position 135,296 of record JAHNEJ010003319.1, on the reverse strand, counting down.
GATCCCTAGCTAGTATCAAGGGTTCTAGCTTAATTATTAATTCACTAATGCTGCATTATATATTATCATTTTTATTTCTTTTTCGTGCGAGTTCTTAATTAATTTGGACAACCACTGAACACATATAGGACCTTTGTACGTGCTACTTTCTTTCTTAAGTGGGATTATTAAAACTTTAATAGGGAATGAAGAATCATCAAATAATTAGTGACATTCAAGCTCCAAAGATCATGCTTTGTTCACAAACCTTATCGTACACTGCAAATTTAAATCCTAAAAGAAGTGAAATAGGCATTCCGATGATGTAAAATGCTGTTAAGTTGGTCCATGCTGCCAAGTGCTGCCAACCACATCCTCTAGACACTCCTACAAGTTTCAACAAGTGATTAACTACACAAATAAATTAAATAAAAAAATATGGATTAATAAGAAACTATATACGCCCATGAATTGGTTGCCACATATATACCAGATAAAACTCCTTGGGCTGAGTCAAACAATATGGATATTGAAAGGAGAGGAGTCATAGAGGCAAACTCCCTGATGATAGTAGAGCTATCACTAAAGAAGCTAGCCCATATATTGTGACCAATAATCAACAGGAGAATAATTGTCAAGGCAAGAACAATAGAGAGCTTCAATGTCACTGTAACAGCATTCTTAGCCTTGTCAATGTTCCCAGCCCCAAGTTCATTTGACACACGTGTACTGTAAAGGAAACTTAATTAATTCAATATATATATATATAGTTACAAATTAAGATATCAGTTAGCTATATATGAGATGGATGTTTAAGTTTAATGAAACTCAAGGATATGAGGGATAGGCATACCTCACAGCTGCACTAAATCCAACTGTAACCATAAATGTCACAGCTTCTGTATTGACACTATACATGAGAAACATACATAAAAAATAGAATTAGGAAGCTTTAATTTTGAGTTTTCGTTTCATCCAAAATTTTTATTTATAAGCAAGAGCAAGGATAATTAAGAAGACTTTAGTTACCACATTGCAATCAATGAAGTGCTTATCTCTGAGTTTGGCATCAAGCCCGCAAGCAAGACTAGAAGCTCAAATGCCCATAGTTCCAAGCTATACAGAAAGTAACATCATAGATTTAGAGGACTCATATTTTAATTAGTTAGAAGTGTATATATATATATATATATATATATATATATATGTTGAACAGTCTTAACAAAAAAGTATAGAAGAGGTAAGATCTCACTCTTTGTATCACACTCTCTTATCGCTCTCTTTAATTTCTTCTCGCTCATTTTTCAAATCGGACTACGGCATTAATATATAAGAAAATAACTTAACTATAATTTGATGCTTCTGTGACTTTGAAAATAATGAATTAACTTCTTAACTACTCAACTCAGACAAAAATGGCAAGAAGTGTGGTACAAAGAGTGACACAAAATTTCTCAAATTAGATTAACAATTTGACTTATGTTCTTAATTATGAATGTAATTAATTAAAAAAGAGTTATATATACTGCACCACCAGGGACAGTGCACCCTGTAAGGTGCAGTGTTTGTTTTTTATTCTAAGAAAATATTGACTGTGAAATCCCGGGCCCTAAAAATACACATCAATACAATTATTATTATAATGATGGAAAGGTTTAATTTTTTAAAAAAAATAGAGAAGAACCGCATATTAATGGAGTCCAGTACTGATGGGATGGCTTACCAAACCATGACGGCGGACGGGATGGCCAACCTCAAGTTTGGGAGCACATGCTTGAAGGCCTCCATGGACATCCCCGTCCATGTCTCCTGGAACCTCTCAGAGTAGTTCACGTAGATGGCCAGCATGAGGACGGATATCCACAGAGATATGGTGGCGGACAGCCCGGCGCCGATGACGCCGAGGCCGGCGGGGTGCACCAGCAGGTACGTGATGCCAACGTGGAGGGCCAGCGGCACGACGGAGCACACGACGAGGGGGGTCACTGCCGACTGGGTCTGCAGGAACCGCAGCACGCACTGGATGAGGCCGTAAGCGAAGAGCCCCGGGATGAGGGCTCTCATGAAGGCGGAGGTGACCAACGCGACCGCCTCTTCCTGGTGGAGGGCGAGCAGGATGGGCTCGGAGAACCACCACACGACGGAGAGGACGGCGGAGAAGAAGAAGGAGGTGATCATGGAGGACTGGAGATAGACGCCCAACATCTTGTAGAGCTGGGCGCCGTAGACCTGTCCGCACAGCGTCTCCAGAGCCCCGCTGAGGCCGGTCTGAAACAAGTGAATGGCGGTAATTAAGGAGCAAGTATAATTAATTCGAGAGGAATCCCAAGAGAAACTGCACATGCTACCCCAATCCTTTCAAGCCTCTGGAAGGAGGAGGGAGGAAATTAATTAGGATCTGGAGGAGGAAACTATAATAGTCAAAGCCCCAGCTTGTTTGATCTTTCCGTTAGATCTTGGGATTAAGATCGATCTAGTCCACAATGCACAACATATACTCTAGCCAGTAGGCCTCTCTTGAACAAGTAAGGGAAGCAGCTGAGGAGGAGGGGAGGCGTCGACGTGGTCCATATAAATATGTACGTACCATGAGGGCGAAGCCGGAGACGAAAGCCCAGGAGTTGGCGAGGGTGCAGCCGGCGAGCTCCAGCTCCCCGAGGTGGCCGGCGAACATGACGGAGACGAGGGTGATGCAGTAGTAAGACCCGTTGGCGAGGATCATGGGCACCGCCAAGAGCGCCTGCTTCTTGGCCTCCGCCGTGTCCAGGAGCCTCGCCGCCGCCCACCTCCATCTCCAGCAGCCGTCGCCTCTCTCGTCCCCTCCCCTCTGCTGCTGCCCTTCCAGAAGGTGTACAGAAGTCATCTCTCTCTCTCTCTCTCCGAGGGGATGGGGTATGAGAGGCGATGGTTGCTCCCTTTCCTCGGAGGGAACCCTCCATAGCATTGTGAGCTAGCTCCACGTACCACCCTGTCTACTTCATCTACCTCCACCTAATCTTCTGTTGCATGTGAGGAGGCGCGCATGCATCTCTGGAAAGAGAAAACAAAGGGAAGAAACCCATGCACAGCTCCATGTACGGGCTCCTCCACTGTCCCCTCCCCCTTACTAGGGCTGCAACAACCGGAGCGGATATTGCAGTGGATTTGGTGTGTTTGTGTCTGTGCGCATGGTTTAAATGGATAATTCGTATTAACTCCGTTTATGATTTAGATACGGAGCGGATATTTTTAAACGGACTATATACATATGTAAATATATATATATATATGGTCTAATTACAGTATGCTGCCCCGTTCGCAGCATTTTTATGTTGCTAGTTGTCTTCAGCGCCCCAAAATTCATGAGTGAATAAATTCATAAATTCACGAGTGAATTTTTAAAGTTAATGCCCACGATTAAATTCGTGCAGCAGAAGTCATGCCTAGGTCGTCACGCCATAAGATGGGCTATTATATTTTTAGATTTTTTAGAAATAAATTATTGTTATGGGTAAAATTAATGTTAATATATCATTACTGAAAACATATATTATCATATTTTTGAAAATTTTTTGATATACTATTATCGTAATTCCTCGTTATTATCCGTTAACTTAACCATATAGTTAGGCCTAACTAAATACGAGAAATCTTAAATATAATCTTAGAAGTTAGAACAGAAATAACACATCTAATAGGGGTATATGAACAATGTTTTTAAAGAGTCATCTTCTCCCCCCCCCCCCCCCCCCGATGGATTTCCCAACCCCTAAGATGATGGCGGCGACGCCATGAAAAGGGGCGATGGCCTCGTGGTGGCGTTGGCCTCCGGCCGTCCCCCTCTCCCCGCCTCTGGCCTGTAGGCGCCGGCCTCTCCCCCTCTGCTCCCTTTCCCCTACCCCCACCGACCGCCTATGACCCCCTTCCCCCCTCCGGCGACCTTCTAACCCCCATCCCACTGTCGCCCCCTTAATTTCCCCTCCCCTCATCGCTGCCCTACTGCCTCCCCCTTCCATCTCACCATCGTCGGCCAACTACCCCCCTCTCATTGTCCCCCCTTCCCGCCAACTCTCCCCCCTCCCCCTCGCTGCCCCCCTCTCCTCCCCCCCTCCCCCACTGCCGTCTTGCTACGCGGTACCCTCCTCCCATTGTTTGTGTCGTGAAGGCCATACCATCCAATCGTCATATCAATCTGTGTTGGACCAATGGGGTCCTATCCTCCATGTTTAGAGTTTGCAACAAGTATTATTATTAATCTATTTAGCCAGTTTCAAATAGAATGCTGAGCAAATAAATACAACGGTAACGTAGTCGTTGTACTTATTTACTCAAGCTTGTTTTCATGTACTTAATGTCATATCTATGTATTCAACGGATAATATACAACGTTGAGCAGATAATTTGTTTTTATAATGCTTAACAAGCAAACACAGCACTATTGAACATTATATTTATTCACACAATGTTGTATTTGAAACTGGTTGAGGAGGTTAAAAGTGAAAGGAGAGAAGTTAATTAATAGAATATGTGGCAATCTCTAATTGGATATACTAATGAAAGTGCAATCCTCTCTTGCACTGAGAACATCCAAACATTGATGGGCATCTTGAACGTGCTTAATGTATGGCAGATACAAGTTTGAGACAGGAGAAGAAGGGTTTGAGTTTGAAAACGAACTGTCTGATGGTATGTTGGTTTCGCCCTGATGCCGCCTGTCCGATCACTGTAGATCTTTCTTGTTCTTGAACCACTACGTACATCACATACGATAATTGAACGTAGAATGAGATTTAAAGCTTCTCTATGTTTCCTCGGTCCATCATCTTCCACCAACAGAGGAGCACGCTGAACAATAAATAAATCGGTGAGACACCCCTCGACTCTCAGAACATTTGCCCTCAGATGAAAATCAAACGGATGCGACTCGATTCCAGACACAGAGTAGAACTCCTGCGTGAAAATGTCCAAGTTAGGTGAAATTTCAACCATTAGAGGGAGGTTCCTGGGTTTCAAGGCTCACCTCTGAGATGGTGAAATCTTTCATGTCTTAAGAATTTTAAGGTATGTCAAAAGTAGAGGGATAAACATGATTGATGTGATGCTCATTTTGATGTGTAATTTTTTTATATAAATCACGAGTTTTAATACTGTATAAAAGGAAACAAAATTGAGGGCGTTCTATTTTCTTCATTTTGATTTTCTCATGTGATATATATATTTGACCCAATTTCATCGTCATATTAAGCTAAATCAAACCCAAATTGAGATGAAATGCGACACTTGCATGAAATCATCCTCCAGTTTCGTGAAGAAATGTGTTTTCTCTGATAGTAAGATGATTCATTGCAACATTTTAGATGGACAGTGTCTTTAATTTTCTTATCTTTTAAAAATGTCTCTCAAAATATTTTAACTCGAGATATAAATCACGTCACCATTATATTATCTAAAAATAAATACAAAATTAGATCAAATAAATAATGTTAACTCTATTCTTTTAAAAATTGACTCATTTTATTTTTGATATTTTTAGATAATCAAATAATGACGTACCTTATATTTCAAGTTAAAATATCTTTAAAATCACTTTAATTTTTTTTTAAAAAAATAAAAATACTGCACACCCGAGATGTGTAGCACACCTGACTGTGTAGTAAATCAAAATAATTCTCTAACGATGCCTTTAGTGCTTAAAAGTTCTTTTCATTGATAAGTGTCTCAGCAGAAATTTCAAGACGGCAAATCTCTGACACGCTTTTAAGTGATAACAAATAGTATCTCATTTGTCTAGGTTTTTGCGTCATTTCAAAAAATCTGATAAGAGATATTACAGATAAAAAATGTCGTGTTTTCATGAATCCTCCGAAGCAACTATAAGAGAGTTTCATGAGATTTTTAATCTTGACAAATCTTACTGTGAGAAGTGTTATGTACGATGACTGAATTCTCCTGACAAGGGTGAAAGCAATTGGATTTGCAAACGCGGACTAAGGGCGATTTTGGAATGAAATGGGCGATTTTTACGAATGAAATGCCGACAAATTTTAATCGTTATCAAATAATACAGCAGTGCTTTGACTTCCGCGAGGAGGTGGTTTTTCGGAGAGAGAGAACCCAATGCACAAAAAATTGCAGAGTTTTCCAAATCTCTCAATTCCGGAAAGGAGCCAAGGCCATCTCCGTTCTAAGTACAGCCTAAAACGTGAGTATTCGGGGGTGGGGGAGGGATGTTTTCAGCACTGTTGTAACTATTCCATCTTATTCAACTCATTATTCCAGTTTCCGATGTCACATCAGATAGTGTAATATCAGAGAGAGAGAGAGAGAGAGAGAGAGAGAGAGAGAGAGAGAGAGAGAGAGAGAGAGAGAGAGAGGACTATGCATGCATGCCCATGAGCCACCTGGTGGGGCTGGTCAAGAGCCCCGAAGAAAAAAGTCTGGCCAAATGGTAAGGGGGTTTTTTACATGTATTTTTTGTAATTTTTTCATATATATATATATAATCCCGACTTTCATAAATTATCTAAAAATGCTCTTGGATGCATTCAAGCAGTTGCGTTACTTATAAGTGCTGTTTAATGTTGAAATGAAGAATTTAACCTAAAGTTAAGTTTTATAAAGATTTGTGAATATCACATGGCCTCTGAAGACATTTTTAAATATTTGTATTTATTAACGTGTTTCGTGGGATCTCTTTTTAGGAATATTTCTTTGAAGTTGATGACTAACTTAATTTAAGATTCAACTTTGATGGTGTCTGAGATCAAATATCAAAATTTATCGAAGTTGGATATATGATGTGTTCAGATGTCATAATATATGACGTGAAAATAATTTCATATTGAAAACGATTTAAAATAAGTTATATTTATAAATAGTTGGGCGATTTTCATTTTACATCTGAAGATTTTAAATTAGATGACTCGAGCTAATAAACTCTCATATAATGTCAAAATTCATGATTTTAATTTGAACTATGCACTCCATATTTATCATAATCCACGTGACATAATCTATCACATCGAAGACATAAAATCTATAACTTAGTCAACAGTTCTAACAGGCTATTTCTTCGTTGCCGGAGATACTAAGAAAATCTTGGAAACCTTATAATACCAAGTGGTATATTTTTTCGATGTTTTAATTTCCATATCGACCATACGAGAAAAATTTAGAAACGACTAAAATGCAATACCAGTCCGAACTTATACTCACAATGCTAAAAGCTGTGATATTCTCAAAACTCCTCTTCTTCTCCTATACTCGGTGCCTCTTTTTTCGGAGTTACCGACTTCACATCCTTCTTATATCAACGAGAACTATTTTTTACCCGTTCGGGAGGGTAAATTTATTACCTGTCCTTTCTCTCGTTGGGACACATGCAGTGTGTGGACCTCACTTTTTATCAATTTTAAACATATTTTTAATGAGATTTTTAATGCTATAAGATTGACAAATAATTATTTAAGAGTAAAAAATAACTATCTAACAACGACAAACAACTATATAAAGATGACATATAGTCAACTTCTGTCAATTTTCGCATATTTCTGAAACGATGAACGAGACTTCTAATATTATTTAAAGATGACAAATAATTATATTTTAAAAATGACAAATAATTATCTAAAGATGACAAATAACTATATAAATGTGACAAATAACCAACTCATGTCAATTTTTACACATTCTCGAGATGACGAACGAGACTTCTAATATTATTTAAGGATGAAAAATATCTATCTAAAAGTGAAAAATAATTATCTAAGGATGATAAATAACTATATAACGATGACAAATAATCAACTCATATCATTTTTTGAGCATTCCCAAGACCACGAATATACTTAGGGTGAAAAATAATTATATAAAGATGACAAATAACTATCTAAATGTGACAAATACATGAATAAAGGTGACAAATTGATGAAAATGTACATCAACATTTAAAAAATTTAATGGATGGGACTCACATGCCAATGACATGGATTAATATTGCATTAGACGGATAACTTTTCTACCCGTCCAAAAAGGTAGCCAACATTTCTCTATATCAACAATTACAATATTGATATTCTACATTTTAAAACACAAGATTAATACTTTGATCAAACAGAGCATTAACTACTAGCTCACTACCATCTTATCCCTGCTAGGCCGATGTCAAGCTACCACCAACCACGGCACATGCACATTGAAAAGCTCTGCTGTAGCTGAGATGAAATGGATTGGGCAACCACACATGTGGGGATCTTCTCCCAACACCTTAGATGATCGAGTTTTGATTTTCTTGTAAGCTCCGAAATTAGGATAGAGATGAGAAAATTCAAGGACATCAACAAACATTTTGCTATTGTTTTGCTTTACATGCACTTCCTCACAACGTATAGTAGACATAAAGAGAGAGGAGTACTGTACCTTAATTTGTGTTTGGACAAGGTGGTTGTGACTTGTGAGTCCGGCCTCAACCCCTCGAGAAGGCAAAATTGTAGTACGTACAATCCATTACAAACGAGGAGAAAAGATGACATCGATACAATGGTCGACGGTGCTAGATCACTTCAGCACAACTCCGTGTTGAGTGCCGTCTTCTTCTCCCACATGATGCTGCTTAGAATTAAGCGAGTACTGGCAGTTTCTCTTCATGCACAGATAAGTCAAGTTTTGCCCAATTTGTTCGGAGTGTAATAATCAGGAGGGTACAAGCTTGGCAAAAGAGCCCACAGATCAAACCAATCCATAGTCCCTGCATCAGATCAGAAACCACCCCATGGAAATGTTGTCACAGCCATGACAGATTGTTACATATTTTAAAAACAGAAACTTCAAAAATATAAGGTTATAAAAGGATGATAAAAGAGCGCATTTATTTGCTCAAAATGAAACCACATATTGAATGCTTACAAGTACATGTGCCACTAAATTCATTTCTCTACAAGGGGACAACAGCACATAATTCCTTCATATAATCTAAGCAGCAGATATGATGCTATTGAAACCTTGGAGGGAGCAAAGAAACATGAGACAAGTAACCCTCATGCTGCTTTACTTCCATGTTCTGTGTACTAATTACCTTATCGTATAGAGCAAATTTAAATCCCAGGAGGAGTGCAATCGGCATTCCGATTATGTAAAACGCGGCCAAGTTGGTCCATGCTGCCAAGTGCTGCCAACCACATCCTCTGGACACACCTGCAAAATTTCATCAAATGAATACGGATAAAAAAAGCTAATCTATCAATTAACGAGGCCTTTTCGTGTTGATTAGTACCAGATAAGACTCCTTGTGCAGAGTCAAACAATATGGAAATCGAGAGGAAAGGAGTCATGGAGGCAAACTCCCTGATGATAGCAGGACTGTCACTGAAAGAGCTAGCCCATATATTGTGACCAAAGATCAACAGCAGAATGATTGTTAAGGCAAGAACAATGGACAGCTTCAATGTCACTGCCACAGCATTCTTAGCCTTGTTGATGTTGCCAGCCCCAAGTTCATTCGACACGCGCGTGCTGTAGAGAATGAAGGAAGTACGAAGATATTTAGCAAGAGAGATTTTTTTTATGAATCTTGGGAGTTCATTAAGGAAGCTTAAGCATGAGTGACAGGCATACCTCACAGCTGCACTAAATCCATATGTGACCATAAATGTGACCGCCTCCGTGTTCACACTATCAAAAATAGAAGAAAGTAAAATAGTTAAGTTTTTTTTTCATTTCATAGAAATTTCAAGTTCATGTGTAAGAATAGCTAGCTAGTGATAAAAAGACTTTACCAGATGGCAATCAATGAAGTGCTTCTCTCTGAGTTTGGCATCAAACCCGCAACTAAGACCAGAAGCTCAAAGGCCCAATATTCCAAACTGAAAAAAAAAAAAGAATATCATAGAATTTAAAGTCCTGTATTGTTTAGTACAAACAAATCTGCATAATTGAGATGAATGTTCTTGATTTACATGGAGTAGTCCACGGGGCAATAATGAGCAAGCGTGGTAAGCACCAATTTAGACACTACAAGACCATATTACATGCCGGGTCGGGGCCGACTTGCAATGATACATTTCCTGAGCGGGGTTGATCCATTTCCTGGTGGTGCGGTACGATACAGTATTGTACCAGTCCAACTCATCTTTGAGAGTTTCTTTTTTTTTTTTTTTTTTTGGGGGGGGGGGGAGGGGTCTTGCCCTTTAAACGAGGACCCGTATCGTACCGGTGACCAATTGACCTAGGTTTTCCCAGGTACAATACGGGTCGGGGCCGACTTGCAATGATACAATACGAATCGGCTAACCACGGCCAAGCGGCCTGCTCATACATATAGATACTAATAAGGCAGTACATATTCATGTATGTATACACAACAATCTAAGTTCTCTTCTTGCTAATATTTTAAAGAATGGTCAGATTTCGTTAACTTTTTCTAAAGAAGTGAGTGGGAGAGAAGAAGAGGCTAGAAGCCATCTTTAGGTGGTCCAAGTTTGTCTATATTATCGAAGGGCTTTATATATGAGGGTCAAGATATATGCAGGACCAGGTGGGCGAAATGGCAACGTTTCCTGGCGTGGGAAAAGCTGAATGCGATGGGTGCAGAAGACCAGAGAAAGGGAGTGTTTTTTGTGGGAATAATAAAAGTCTTCTGAAACCAGAAGCTATTGCATTGTGTGAGGAGGCCTCACATTCCACGACTCTAAAACATCTCTTAATTAGGCAAACGTTTGGTTGTGATAAGTAATTTTTTGTGTTAACCCAATGTTAATCCGAAGTGATATATTGCCAAGTTAACTCCCAAACGAAACGGTGCTAATTAGAAAGTATGAATGGCATCATCCTTTGTGGAAACGATCTTTTCTAATAAGAAAACTTCTCGTATGGTTTGATTGAGCTCCACCAATTATTAATTAATTAACGAGGATATACCGGCGCCGGAAACTCGTGTAAGGAAGGACACGGGTCCTTGTAATGGAAGCCCATGAGAAGGAAACAAGAAGGAAAGAGGAGAAGATGGGTTTTCACTTACCAGACCATGACTGCGGAAGGGATGGCCAACCTCATGTTAGGGAGCACATGCTTGAAGGCCTCCATGGAGAGCCCCTGCCAGGTAGCCTTGAACCTGCTCGAGTAGTTCACGTAGACGGCCAGCGTGAGGAATGAAATCCACAGCGATATGGCGGAGGACAGCGCGGCGCCGGTGAGGCCGAGGCCGGCGGGGTGCACCAGCAGGTACGTGATGCCGACGTGGAGGGCCAGCGGGGCGACGGAGCAGACGACCAGGGGGATCACCGCCGACTGGGTCTGCAGGAACCGCAGCATGCACTGGATGAGGCCGTAGGCGAAGAGCCCCGGGATGAGGGGGCGCATGTAGGCGGCAGCGGCCTCGGCGACCGCCGGCTCCTGGTGGAGGGCGATCAGGATGGGCTCGGAGAACCACCACACGACGGCGAGCGCGGCGGAGAAGAAGAGGGAGGTGATCATGGAGGACTGGAGGTAGATGCCCAGTAGACTGTAGAGCTTGGCGCCGTAGCCCTGGCCGCACAGTGTCTCCAGGGCCCCGCTGAGGCCGGTCTGAACAGCGAGACAATGAATCCCAGGATTAATTGGCAGGTCAATATGAAATGGAGGTGGTGCCAGACTGGACGACCCATTACGATTAATATTCTTAATATAAACTTTAAGTTGACCAGATTTCTGGGAGGCGGAAGAAGAAGAGGAGGAGATCTAGAGGAGGAAATAGTACCATGGGATGAAACATGTGTAGCATCACAGAAATATTTCAGTATGAAGGGTGGCCCTTGAGTTCTTTTGATTGAGACCAAATCCATAGTTTTTTTTATGGAATTAGATGAAACTGTAGTGATGTTTTAGTAAGGCCGTCTTGAACAAGGGAAGCAGGGGAGGAGGAGGAGGAGGGGAAGCGTGGTGGTGGTGCCATACCATGAGGGCGAAGCCGGTGACGGTGGCCCAGGAGTTGGCGAGGGTGGAGCCGGCGAGCTCGAGCTCGCCGAGGTGGCCGGCGAACATGACGGAGATGAGGGGGATGCAGTAGTAGGACACGTTGGTGAGGATCATGGGCACCGAGAACAGGACCTGGTTCTTGGCCTCCTCCGTGTCCAAGAACCTCGTCGCCGCCAACCTCCATCTCCGGCCCTCCCCGCAGCAGCACTCCTCCCCTGCTGCCCCCTGCCGCTTCTCCTCTAGGAGGGGTGTGGAAGAAGACATCTCTCTCTCTCTCTCTCTCTCTCTCTCACCGATCGGTAAAGGGGAGGAGGAGGAGATGTGGGAGGGGGAAAACTGAGACGGGGGCCGAGGGTCGAGCGGATGGCGAAGGTCGTCGTGTGCATGTATTCTTTCCTGGAGCCAAAATAATGCACTGCGATTGACCAGGACAATTGGTGACAGGTCGCACCCCTCCCAACACATACGGACCCGACCCGAATGGTGTCGGGGGTACACCACTTTTGACCAAGTTACGGATGTTGCAGACAAATACGAGAGAGAGAGAGAGAGAGAAGAGGAGAACCATAGAAGACGACAGCGTTTGAGAGGAACGAGAGCATTCGAGAGGGGTAGAGAGAGAGAGAGAGAGATGGTTCATTGGACTGAACCGTGATACACATAAGAAGAGGAATCCGATACATGACCTGCTGAGAGACGCCACCATTCACGTATGGGCGCGTGAGTCCGACCCGCGAAGGGACACCACAATGAAAGCCAACGTAATCTCTCTCGATGTAGAATTCAAAGTAATTAAGAAACAAATAAAATAAAATAATAAAAGGATCCGAAAATAGGGTGGCAAGATCACGCATAGCTATCATTGGTATCTCCTTGGTTTGGACCAGGATTTATCGACCCGGTGCGTCTCGCACCGACTCGCACGACTCGATCCAGGTCAAGATCGAGTCGACCGAACTGTGAGTCGTCACCGGGTCGACCTATTATTTTAATATTATATTATATTATATTTTATATATAATATGTATTTTTTTATTTTATTATATTATTTTATATTATATATATATATAAAGTGTTGTTTTAGAATGGGACGGATCGGGTCGTACCGAGACGGGAGAGGCCCGACCCAAGCTGAGACCGAGTCGACCGGGTCGACTGGGCCGACAAACCCTGATTTAGACTCGATCAACACTCACTCACGTTTAAAATAGAACCAAGTAGAAAATATATATATATATATATATATATATATATATATATTTTACTTATAAGTGGAGAAACTTTTCTCAACTTTCTAAACACTTTACAAGAGACAAAGCACAAAACGGAAGTATGACGGGACAAGGTCACTTTGTCATTATATATTTTAGGTGACGGCCTCCCCATAAAACCTCAAAACCTGGGGGGACCAGTATTTCAATATCATAATAATTCCAACATTTGTTCTCACCTAACATCAACGGCGTCTCTCCCCTTTGGGGGTTGGATCGCCGCAGCTCTGCCATAAAGGTCGCACCTACCATCTCCATTATTTCCATATCTTAGTTATGCGAAGAGATTAATTAAGTGTAAATTACTATTACTTCTTTATCTTAGATATAAAATTGAGTTTTGTAGAGGTCTAAAGTGATCCTTAGAATCTCATGTTGTAGCTTTCAGATTAATTTGTTAAGAAATATGATAAGATTTTCACGGGGAGCACCTACGAGTAGAGAAAGGATGTCATAAGGAGTCTCAAATGTGATATTAAGAGATAATCTTTTCATACTGTGAATGAGGAGTGCTCGAGAGTGTTCAAAGGGAGAAATAGAAATAAGTAATATATGAAATGTAGTGAGCGTAGGATGTTTGAGGCTAGAATATTGTCCCCTAGTCATACGGTCAAGACATTTCTTATATGGTCTCTCTCTTTGAACACGTTTTTGTTATTCACGTCTTCTGACTTGATAGAGGAACAGTTGTCTAAGATCGTAGGATCATGAGACACTCGATCTTCTGTTTAGCGAAAGGTGAGGAGACGTGAGTCACCCTTTGATGTTTATCACTCTGTCATTACTGCAGTAATGACTCCCACATCATACGTCATATGGATCATGGGGTAATTATATGCACAGAGCAAAGATTTCGACTCTGGGGTAGTCGTTGTTGACCTTTAATTAGTGAACTTAGATGAATTCATCCCTCCTTAAGTTTAGAATGAGAGATGACAGTAAGAGTACTTATGGTGAAATATTACCATCTTGAGGTAATATATATTAATATAAAATATGTACAAATATAGAGTAAAATATGTAAGATTGTGAGATTACGCATGTAATTATTTATATGTAATTATCCTACAATTTTGCATCTTCTCGTTACGAAGGTAAAAAGATCCAAAACTTACAAAAGAGAAGATCTCCAATCAAGTTGATTACTTAATTCGGTCTCTAAAAAAATAAAATTTTACACAAAAAAAATTGTTACAGATAAATTTATAAAAAATATTTCTAAAAATATGTTAATAAGTATATCATTAAGTTAATTTAAATCGTGCATAAATATTATTTAAGTGCAATTTTTATACATTTTTAATGCGAAAGAGTGATATTTTTTAATAAATCTAATATTTGTACATAATTTAAATTTACACGGGTGATATAATATATGTATATTAATATACTTATATTAACGATATTTTTATATATTTTTATTTAAAAATAATTTTTATAAAAAATCAAAAAAATCGTAAGAAATGACAAGAAATGACAGTGTAACGTTTGTTCAATTGTCACCTCATGTCGCGTCGATTAAAATCGACGCGGAGGAAGAAAAATAATAATAAAATAGATTACGTGGCCGGACGCGGAAGGACGTGGGTGGAGCGTAAGAACACAACACCGGGAAGGGAAGCCGGGTGTCCGAAAAACTGAGCGGATCCGGTTCGGGGACGGGAAACGCGCGGTGGGGAGCCATGCGATCGGGAGGTGGCGAAGACCGAAACGAGTGGCCTCCGTGCGCCGCTCTCTGCACCACGTGAAGTCCATGTATATACATGGTGGTGGAAAATGTTATTGATTAGGTAAAGCTGTGATGGTGATGTGCGGCATTGTGACCTGCTTGGCGTGTCCGAATTGGATCCGAAAGATTCGGATATTGGTTGAAGCCGACGAGGAAGCGATTCAAGATTCTTTTAATATGCGTCTAATAAATGACAGGGATAGTACGCTAATGTTGTCCTTAGCCTTGTCTAATTATCCACTTAATTACCTGGTTGTAGAGCTCTTTTTTGATCGGTTGTGTCGTGCTTGACATCGTGACAAAGTAAAAACAGCGGGATTACTTTGCAAAGAGTTACTTAATTATCATAGGTTTAAGTATATAATAAAAAGATATATTTAAATGGAGAATAAAAAAATCGTACTCGAACTGGTCTAATCAATGTCATCATGCCTCCGCCGATGCCGTGTAATAAAAACGACCACCAAAAAGGTCGCACATGCACATTGAATGCTTTTGCCCCTTTCTTTAATTTTTCTGATCAAGACTTCTGTCCCTTTCACGTGTGACGTATATGTTGAGCTTTTGCAAATTTATGTTCCTCTCTCTCAATCTTACGTATGCTAATTAGTTGCCTGTCATGTATGATTTTGATGGATAAAATTTAGTTGGCACTTAATTGATTAAGAGTAAAGTGTAGCCGTTACTCCTACCAACTCAATTGCTGTGTTTAGGGTCACTTTGATTGATAATCAATTAGAATAAGTTAACTTGAGTGGGACCGGGGTGAATTATTTCTAAATTTTTATATTTTTAATTTGATATTTATCCTGCGAGAGCTCAGATAACTCCTCTTGGATAGAGGGATATCTCCTGTTTATTCTAAGAATAAGTCACATTATACTTATTTTTTAGTTTTATAAGATAATAAAATTAATCCGATTATAATAAAGGATAATCCTCGTGTATTCCGGTTAAATTGACCCAATAAAATTGTTGGAATAATTTATCCTTCTATTTAATCGGTTGTCTATCTAAATAAATGAGACTAAAATTTAAAATAAATTAATTCATAAAAAATATCTCTCTATTTATCTATCGCTGTATCAAAGAGGGGCATATATTATTCAAGCGAGAATGATAAAAAGAGTTAACTCTGATTCAATAATCTTAGTCTTATTCGACATTGAGTTATACATTATCAAATTTGAATAACTCGCCAATAAAACTCATCCTAACCCGTTTGAGTAGGATCGTCATATTTGGACACACCGACGTGACATGGGACATGGATGTCGTTGAACGAACAAATGCGACAGCGAGGAGGAAGAAGAGAAAGTGAAGAGGCCAACCAGCCGGGAAGGGAGGATGGAGAGTGATTGATTGCCCAACCACGGCAGAGACCTGCAGTACGTAATCTCTCTCAGGACAATACCTACGAACACCTAACAACCATCCTCCAAGGTCACCACCGTCACAATCAAACAATAAATATATGTGGTATGCACCTAGATACTTCGATTAATCGATGACCGATGCTAGTGGTGAGAGATTTCTAATTAACTAGGGCTGAGAAGATCTACGCACTTAATAATTTGGTGGCTGTGATCATAGACTTTGGATGATATATATTGTGAAAGATGAGGAGACGTCGGAGAAAGAGACGTCGCCAAAGAGTTTTGAGAACGCACCTGCCCTTATGTTTGATGCCCTTTACTTAATTAACATCTCTTGTACATATCATTGCTTATGTCATGTACGTACACTTGAAAAGGTTGAGGGTGAGTGAGTCGGGGACCCCACGTGAAGAGTGAGTTTTTATAATATTTTGGTCACGATCAGTCTCTGACGTACGATGCCCTCATCATTTCAAAATCGTCAAGGGACACATGTATGATTTCAAACTATAAATATTCCTGTCCACATTAATTAATTACTTTAGCAGCGAGCAGCACCAGCCACACGGGCCTCTGGCGTTTGAGTCGGGCTTTTCGAGGGTTTCGCCGTGGGTGCAGGCCTGCATGTTGGACACAATATCGAATGGACCATGCGCGAAACGTGGATGTTTTAATGCAAAATTAATTAATGAGATTGTTTTACACATATATCCCTCTAAATATTAATTTTATCGAATGTAATCTTGACTTAGACATATTATCATTAATATCTTTCATTTAATTTTAAATATTACGATTATACTCTCCGAGAGAGAGCGCTACCGGCACCCCCTCCCTAGCCATCTCGCTCCCTCTCCCCCCACGTCATCGTCGGTGCCCCTCCCCCTCTCCCCCCACGTCACAGCCGATGCTGCCCCCTCCCCTACCGTCTCTCTCCCTCACCCCCCCCCAACTCATCACTGAAACCCCTCCCCCTCTCCTCCCACCTCACCGCTGGTGTCCCCTCCCATGCCATCTCAATCTCCATCTCCCCCCACCTCTCCGCCGACACCCTCCCTGCTACTCTGCCCCTCACCCCTCACTGCCGGCTCCTCACAAAGGCCCCCACCTCACAGCCGGTACTCCCTCTCCCTCTCTCCCCACCTCACTATTGATGCCCTCTTCATCGCCATCTCCCTCCCTCTCCCCCCACCCTCTCTCTACATTTCCATTACTATGTGTGTGTGTGTGTGAGAGAGAGAGAGAGGAGGGGATGCAAGAGATCCCCCTCCCACCTTCAACAACCACCACTCCCCCTCCCATCTCCGTCAACCACCACTCCCCCTCCACCAGCCAAGTCCCCCACCCTCTCGATATGTAGATCCGCGTCGCCTCCCACCCCACTGTCACCTCCGGCCACCACGACTCCCCCTCCCACCTCAAGCCAAACCGCCACCCCCGATTAAGCCCCCATTACTTGCAACCTCCGACCAAGCCCCCCCCACCCTCTCGATCTGCAGATCTGCTTCTCCCCCCACAGCCACTACCACCTCCGGCCAAGCCCCCCCACCCTCTCTCTGTAGCTCCCCTCCCGACCCCCCACTTCCCTTGCATAGACGCCCCCTCCCCTTCCCTGCTACACAGACCACCCTCCGGTAGGGGTGAGTACGGTTTGGCTTGGTTTGGTTTGATTTGAAGAGAATTTTTCTGAAATCAAATCGAACCGAATTGAGATTTCAACCCCAACCAAAGTAAACCAAACCAAATCAAATCGAACTAATTCGGTTTGGTTATGTTTGATTCGGTTTGAACCACGTTCATCTCTCATTTTAGAAATTAGATTTAATTCAAACAACAATAGAGAAAGATAGGGTAAAAGAATTTCTACCAAATAAAGTAAATATTAAAAAAATAACATAAACATTTGTAACTTGTAAAAACAGGTTCCATAATATTTTCACATAAAAAATTAAGAACTTCAGTTACAGCAAAATAGAAGGTGATTTGAAACATATTTTATAAAGTCGGAAACCCCGTTAGAATGGTGGGAATCGAACTTTTTGAATTAGAATTTATAGTTACATATACATTTATATTAAGTTGACAAAAATATTCTTAAATTTATGTTATTCAATTCGGTTTGATTTTGTTCGATTTCTTGAACTTTAAAATCAAACCAAACCAAAAATCTTAATACGGTTCGGTTTGAATCCAGACCGAACCAAATCTATCGGTTCGATTTGATTTTCGGGTTGAATCCGAATAATGATCACCCCTATCCTCCGACACACACATCTAACGAGCCCCCTCCTCTCTCTGCAGCTCTGCCCCTGCCCCCCACCACCGCCTGCCAGGGTTTCATCCACAAGAGAGAGAGAGAGAGAGAGAGAGAGAGGATAAGGGGAGGATAATCAGAGTTATTTTTAATTTTTATTACTTAAGGATAGAGTGGATATTTTTCTCTTTAATTCACATTTAATTTGAGTTAAACACACTTGAATTCCAGCGAGAATATAACTATGATATTACTTTAGAACATTCATGATAATATATCTAAATAAAAATATATATAATAAAATCGGGCTTTACGTAAGTAAACAGGTAAATGTCATTTAATTAATTTACTACTGTTTTGGGCTTGCAGCATCCTTGGCTGCCTATATCCCTATGGCCGGCGTGGGACTTGGGATGGGGTCGTGGCCATTGTTTGGACTTACTGGGCACCCACGTGGAAACTGACTCCTGACTGGTCTCTCTTCTTTTTATGAGGAGTATATATATATATAAACTTATATATGTAGACGACTTCCCTGGAGGAGAAGTGCACACATGCTGCACGATGTCTGGGAACGACGCAAAGTAACGTGAGGTCGTGAACGGGGGTGCAGGCTACCGTGCAATATATATATATATATATATATATATATATATATATATATATTACGCACGTTCCTTGCCTGCATGTCCTGTAGTTCCAAATTTCTCGTGCATGTACCAGGTTGTATGGATCGGGATGACCCAGTAGATAACTATGTAGTAAATTAAGTTAGACATATTTATATTCCTATCTAATTTAGTATGTTATTTAGTATTTGTTAATGATTATACTATTTGCTTACATTTATCATTGGTATTGTTATCTCTTATATTAATATTATATTTATTATTCTCCTTCTTTGTTGAACCTCTCCCCCCTCAAAAAAAAGAGACTGCAGCGCAGTCGTCTTTTACCCCCAAGAATCTTAACTGCCTCTCCTACTTCCTCCTCTCTTCTTTCTCTTCCCGGGGGAATATGGTTGTAACACCCCGATTTCAAGAAGTTGAATAGGTTGTTGGATTTTCCACGGTAATAGCCCAATAACTCGACGCATTTTGTTAATTTGAGCACGTTAAAAATAATTCGTTCGGTAACATGAAGAGTGCCATTCGTTATTTTATAGCATAATTTTATGTAAAAAAAATAAATTAGGTGAAATTAGGTTAATTGAAAAGATAATTCGATTATCTATAACTTTTGTGTCGAATACTTTTTAAAATTATATCATTTCATAAGTCAAAAAAGTTAAATAATAAAGTGCAATGTTAGATGGTAATAATGAGTCTTAAGATGAGTTAGATGGAACAAATGAGTTAGATGAAACAGACGAGTTAGATGGATCATCGTCTAAGTTGGAAAAGATTAGATGATCTATTGTAGAGATAGGCGATATATTAAAAGATTAGATGATATATAAAAGAGATAGATGATATGTTAATAATAAATTAGAGAGATAAATGATATATTAATTATAAAATGAAGAAATAGATAATAAAGATAACTAATAAAAGATAGATGATAATTGGTCGAATGAAATTAAGAACTTATGTAAATTATAAAATTACCCATATTAAGACTAATTATACATAGAAATATCTATTAACAATTTATAATAGGCTACAATTAATTAGTGTTATTTAACAATTATTAATACAATAAAGTATAATTATACTCTCATAAATATTATAATGATAATTGTTATAGAAATAAATATGTATTAAATATAACATAATAAACAAAAATGGCAGTAACATTGCAAACGGTGTCTTTACGTTGATCTTGGTCAAGAAAATATTTTCTAAATACTGATTATATTATATTTCATTACATTTCTTGAATGGCAACATTAAAAATGATACCCAACTCAACATTACGAAGATCCGACCATTAGATATCCTCCTGGTTAAGATTCGACTATTGAATTTAACTTAGATCACTACAAGAAAAATCATAATTTCCGACGTACTAATTCTGTCGAAAATCCGTCGTATTTCAAATACGTCAGAACTGGCTGTTCCGACGTATTTCCGACTGATTTTCAATGGAATTAGTGCGTCGGAAAATGTAGGTCACTAATTTCCAACATAATATATTTTCGACAAAAATTCATCAAAAATTACTGACAAACATATCTCGTCGATATTTTCATCGATATTTATTTCGGTAATTAATAACTTTTAATAATAACAAATTAATTAATACTTTTGACAAAAATAATTTCATCAAAAAATATGTCGGTAATATTTTCTTTTAATTGATATTAAAATTAAAAATTATTTTCGACGGAAGAGGTTACGTCGAAAATCCATCGAGCAATTTCTGACGAAAATTTGGTATCGTCGATATTTCGTAGGTAATATATAAATTTAATTAATAAAAGTTTTTAAAAAATTTCGACGAAAAAATATTTTCGTCGAAAAATACGTCAACGATTTACTTCTGATCAAAATCTTACTCCACGTCAAACTCTAATCATTCAATATAAGTTTGCTCATGATCCGACCGTTGGATTTAAATTTGATCAAGATACGATCATTGGATTAATTTACTCTCGCTTAAAATATGATGAATGGATTTAATTTTGATCAAAATATTACTGTTAAATTTAATTTTAATCAAGATCAAATCGTTGGATCTAACTTTGATCGAGATTCGACTATTAGATTTGCTCTCGATTAAGATCTGACCATTGTATTTGCTCTTAATTAAGATCCGACTTTTGGATGATTTAAATTATATAAAGATTTACTTCTGATCGAAATCGGATAGTTAGATTTAAGTTTGAATGATCTGACGGTTGAATATAAATTTGATCAAGATTCAACCGTTAGAGTTAAGTTTGATTAAGATTCGACTGTTAGATATACGCTCCATCAAAATCTGATTATTAGATTAAAGTTTGATCAATATCTGATCATTAGATTTGTTAATGACTTAATCCGATCGTTAGATTTATAATTTTTTTAGATAAGTATGATCGTTGAATTTAATCCCGATCTAAAGCTGATAAAGATCTTACTGTTGAATTTGCTCATGATTTAAAGTTCATCGAGCTTCAGCGTTAGATTTACTTCGAATCAAAATCTGATCGTTAAATTTAAATTTGATTAAGATCCAAGTTAAATATGACCATTAGATCTAAATTTGATCATGATCTAATCA
Source organism: Amorphophallus konjac (assembly GCA_022559845.1). Lineage (NCBI taxonomy): Eukaryota > Viridiplantae > Streptophyta > Magnoliopsida > Alismatales > Araceae > Amorphophallus > Amorphophallus konjac. The sequence continues at coordinate 113,555 of JAHNEJ010003319.1, read as the reverse complement.
TTTAGATTTACTTCCGATCTAAATCCGAACCCCAATCCATACCCGTTTATTCGGATATTATCCGACCCATCACGAGTCAGATGCGGATAATCAGATTTACGGATATTTTTGACATCCCTAACTCACGTCTCACTCGACCGCGGGAACGTCCCCCACGGGCAATAAACCTATCGAAGCAAAATTGTTCAACGTACGATTGTTTACAAATAAAAAAAAAGGTTGTGTCAGAACAGTAGTCGCTGTGGTGCTAATTAAATCTCTTTGCACAACTTTCTCATATGCGTTTTCTTCTCCCATGCAAGGCTCATAGTTATCATCACACAAGCGGCGGAGGTTTCTCGCTCCTCACAGCTAAGACGAGCTTGTTCCAATCTATGCGAAGTGTAATGATGAGGAGGGTAGAAGCATGGACAACGAGCCCGCAAGTCAAACCGACCCATAATCCCTGTAGCGAAAGACAAATGAAAATATTAATATTCCATCGCATCTTGTGAACTACCTGAAACTTACAAAAACTTCATGCACGAGGTTGGCAAGCATATAAGAAAGCGTTGTTTTTCCTTGTCGTATGGAAGCATATCAGATTGTATGCTTTCAATTGACAGGACAGCTCGCGTCAAAAGACGTAGGGTAGAAAAATGATGGTTTAAGTTTAAACTGTAGAGCCGTACTATATACACATATTTATATGCTATCATTCAACTCTTGCATACGTATAATCCACTTAGAAAACAAAGCATATGTATAAAAAATATAATATCGTGATCATGCCAAAACATTAGGGAGCAAAGAGACACGAAGGAAATGGCATTTAACTGATCTCACTGTGATCAGCAAGAGGATCGATGATGGGGGTGGTGCACCAACCTTGGTATAGAGTGCAAACTTGAATCCCAAAAGAAGTGCGATGGGAATGCCGATCATGTAATATGCTGCCAAGTTGGTCCATGCTGCCAAGTGCTGCCAACCACACCCTCTTGACACTCCTACGTACAATTACTTTCATCTCAGATACGTAGTTATTAATTAGTACCGAGAGAGATATATATGGAGACCATATATATGGATGATAATTAATTAATTAATTAGCATGACCCTAATTATATATCTATATATATGTTTTGACTGATTAATTATACCTGATAAAACTCCTTGTGCAGAGTCGAACAATATAGAGAGTGCGACCAAAGGAGTCATGGAGGCAAACTCACTGATGATAGCCGGGCTGTCGCTGAATGACCTTGCCCACATGTTGTGACCACACAACAACAGCAAAATAATTGTGGCCCCAAGGACAACCGAGAGCTTCAATGTCACTGCCACAGCGTTCTTAGCCGCCTCAATGTTGCCAGCTCCAAGCTCATTTGACACCCGAGTGCTGTGAAGAACATGCATATATGCACTAAGTTAGAGGTGTGTAATTAGTATCGGGTATGTATATATGTTCGATCACACGCCCTAATTTGTAAAAACCCAACTTTGTTCCGAGGTTAATAATCTCGGGTTACTCCTCCTTTTTTTAATCCAGAGTTAACCCTTTTGATTTGGGTGGGTGACACAGATTAATTCACTAAACTTTAATCGGGTTATCTTTAATCCTGAATCAAAGCGGGACGAAGAGACTATCATGAATGCAACAACTTCTGTGTTCACACTGTACGAAGGTAAGCACAAACAAATAAAAAAAAACACAGGAACAATTAGCTCTCTTCTTTAATTTTGTTCAGATTTTTTAAGTTAATTATAGACACAATTTTGATCAAGAGGATCACTTATATATATATACCACATCGCAATCAACGAAGTACTTCTCTCTGAGTATGGCATCCAACCCGCAACTAGGACCATCAACTCAAAGGCCCAATATTCCAAGCTGTAAAATAATAACACATAATTATTTTAACGAGCTAGGGGAAGAACAATGATGTGATTTATGCTCTCTTTACGTTTTCGCTGCTTGGGTGCCATTCTTGCTACGTTGGATCCTTCATTAATTTGTGAATATTAAAAAGACATACATTATTAATTAACACAATTTAGGGACACAATTTATGGAGTAGCAATTCATCATCTTCTACAAATTCCATTACTCACGTCATTGGATAGAAAGTGAATTTATGTGAAAGTTTATCATATATTTACGTATATAATTCTCTTAACATGAATTTCATGTCACGTACGTTTTTTTGATAAATATATATTAAAATATTCATATAAATTTCGTCACCTTCTCCGTCACCCCTCGAGGCGCCCGTATCAGTACAGAGAGAGAGAGAGAGAGAGAGAGAGAGAGAGAGAGAGAGAGAGAGAGAGAGAGAGAGAGAGTAATAATCATAGAGAGGGAGAAAGGGGAGTGTGAGGCAGACGTTGAAACGACAAAAGGATGACGCGACATGTAATGAGACGATAAACGATCACATATACTTTTATAAAAAGTTTAAAAAATAATTATATTTTAAGAAATATTTATTTCTTAAAATAAAGTATTATTAAAAAATTCACTAAAATAAAAAGGAGGCGTGGATTTGACTTACCAGACCATTACGGCGGATGGGACGGCTAACTTCAGGATGGGCAGAACGTGTGTGAAGGCCTCCGTGGAGAGCCCCTGCCACGTCGCCTGGAACCTGCTCGAGTAGTTCACATAGACGGCCAGCATGACGAAGGATATCCACAGTGATATGGCGGCGGACAGCGGGGCGCCGCGGAAGCCGAGGCCGGCGACATACACTAGCACGTACGCTATGCAGACGTGGAGGGCCAGCGGGACGACGGAGCAGACGACCAGGGGGATCACCGCCGACTGGGTCTGCAGGAACCGCAGCACGCACTGGATGAGGCCGTAGGCGAAGAGCCCCGGGGTGAGGGTGCGCATGAAGGCGGCGGTGATCTTCGCCACCGCCGGCTCCTGGTGGAGGGCGAGCAGGATGGGCTCGGAGAACCACCACACGGCAGAGAGGACGGCGGAGAAGAAGAGGGAGGTGATCATGGAGGACTGGAGGTAGATGCCCAGCATCCTGTAGAGCTTGGCGCCGTAGCCCTGGCCGCAGAGCGTCTCCAGAGCCCCACTAAGGCCCGTCTGCACCCGCAGATAGAGCAACATTAACGAGAGGCAAGGTATGCACAACGAATCGGAAGCTGACCCAGATTAATGGAAACAATAAGAAGAAGAAGAATTATAAGATGATGATGATGGTGATGAAGTAACAAGGTAACATGAATTATTTCGGTGTGGAGAACGATCCTTCAGTTCTTTGGATCAAGAGATCAAAGTCTGAACGTAGTTAACTATACGAAATTAGATGAACAGGAGTGTATTTTAGAAGGGCCATGCTGAAGATCGGGGAAGCAGTGGGGGTGGAGGCGTCAGCGCGTTGTCCCATGGACCCCCATACATGCCATGAGGGCGAAGCCGGTGACAAAGGCCCAGGAGTTGGCGAGGGTGGCGCCGGCGAGCTCGAGGTCGCCGAGGTGGCCGGCGAACATGACGGAGATGAGGGTGATGCAGTAGTAGGATCCGTTGGTGAGGATCATGGGCACCGCGAAGAGCGCCTGGTCCTTGGCCTCCTCCATGTCCAGGAACCTCCCCAGCCTCCATCTCTGTCCACTGCCGCCCCGGCTCTCGCCCTCGCCCCCCTGCTGCCGCTGCACTTCTAGCAGGGGTGCTGTAGAAGACATCTCTCTCTCTCTCTCTCTCTCTGTGTCTTCAGGCAGAAGGGGGAAGAGGAGGTGTGCAGGTGGAACGCAGGATTAATGCGTCATGGCGGCAGGTTCTTGGGTTTTGGATTATAGTAATGGCGATGGGTTTCCATTGTTGAAAAAGATAAGCAGGCCGTACTTCGACATTTGTGACATCAATTTCATATGGACTTAACCTCGTTCAACTATAGAGAATGAAAAAATGTTGATACTGAAAGTGATCATTCATTTCATGATATCATAGTACCTCTCGTATTATATGTAGCGGGAAAAAAGTGTTCCTATTACTAGATAATAGAAAAAGAAAGTTTTCTATTAACACTTTTATTTAAATCGTTTGATTTTGTCCAACGTTTCTTTCTCACCCGCCCCACCCACACTGCCAAGTATCCAGACAAACGCCACCCATGCTAATTTCTCCCACGAGTTTTAAAACATGTGAGATCCACAAGTAACCCGATTTTTTTTTACCGTTAAATAATTAAATGCAAAAAAGATACCACCACACAAAAAACATAGCAACGAAAAAATTAATTTCATGCAATCCGCCGTCGTTTTCAGCTCGCCGCGTGAAGCACGGACGAGCTGGTTACCTGATCTCTCGTGCAAGGGGGCTCTCCTCCACACGCATCTGATCCTGCTTATGTTAATCCTGTGGATTAGACAAGACTTTGATGGTGATGAATGAAGATAGCGTTACCATTACAGCTTACAGTTGATGGGTCCCCGTCATTTGAATCCGTAGGCTCAAGAAGGGGTGATTATTATTCGGGTTTAATTTGAAAATTAAATCGAATCGATTGATTTGATTTGATTTGATTTGGGTTGAAATTTAAAATTTTTTGATTTATGTTCAAATTAAATCGTATTAAAAAATTTGATTTGATTTAATTTTAAAATCCGAGAAATCAAGTCGAATCGAATAACCCGAATTTAAAGATATTTTTGTGAAGTTAATATAAGTGTATATATAATTATAAATCCAAATTCTAAAAGTCCAATTCCCGCCGTCTTGACGGGGTTTCTGACTTTATAAAATATGTTTCAAATCATCTTCCATTTTATTGTAACTGAAAATATTGTGGAGCTTGATTTTATAAGGTGTAACTTTTGACGTTATTTCTTTAATATTTACTTTATTTGATACAATTTTTTACCCCATCTTTCTGTACTCCTGTTTAAATCAAATCTAATTCCTAAAAGGGGACATGAATATAGTTCAAACCGAACCAAAATAAACTGAACCAAACTGAATTAATTCGGTTTGGTTTGATTTGATTTCAAAATAATTCGATTTAATTTAATTCGGGTTGAATCTTTAATTCGATTCGATTTGATTTAAAAAAATTTCTCTTCAAATTAAATCAAATCAAATCGTACTCACCCCTAGACTCAGGACATGGTCTGTAATTCACAATGTAGAGATAATTAGTTACTGACAAGCAGTATGTCCATGGAAGTGTTCGTCTGTTTTGTAAAAGGTTTTAAATTTTAAACCTGTATTAATTTTCCTTAGATAATTAGACCTCTTCGTTCATTTTTACGGTAAAATGTTGCAATATTTTATTATTAAAATAATGGTTATACATAATTATGAAGCAGCCGCGCCGCATAGGGTAATTTTAAGTTTTGAGGCTAGAAATTTTGAACTTAGCAATCAATATATAGGACTTCCCATAATAGAAATATTATGAGATAATGTTTCATGTGTTCTCATACAACTTCATACATGTTTATGTCCAGATTACGAATGTTTTAGTTATATCAGATCTCGAGATCATCTTGATCTTGGAGGGATAAACACACGATAAGCTTGTTCTTAAATTGATTAATATAATATTAATATGAACGACGTACCAATATATTTGGACATATACAAAAGTTCATTTCTCGGATCTCATTAATGCTATATACCTCGGCATGTTAGAGATCGATGGAGTTAAGGATGTCAAAAATACTCACAAATCGGATTACACGCATCACCTGACCCGTGATGGATTGGATAATACCTGAATAAACGGATATTGATTCGGATTCAGATATGTTTAAAATATCCGTTTCATATTCGGATAGGGTATAGATTTAGTGCACCCAAATCCGTACCCGATCCGAACCCGCTCTTAATAACTTATTGTGCATGTTAGGTATATGATTTTGACATGAACTCAATCCGTTGCCCGTCTTGTTGAGTTTGTGAATTTAAATTTCTTGTTAAAATTGTAAGGATCTTTTTATAAAATATAAAACTTACTTTAGAAAGGAAAGAATTGACCAAATTTTTTTTCTTCTAATTTTCATAAATCTCACATTTCTTTAGATGTGGACGTGGACTCATGCTTTATGGACGGATACGGATATCCACGGATATATCCATACCCGTGACAGATATATCCGTATCTATATCCGTGAAAATAATAAGGTACTATCTGGACATAGTATTTATAAATTTTTCACTGATAAAATATAATATTGATCTACCCGAACAGAACTCGATCTATTGACATCCCAAGTTGGAGCAAGCATCATCCCCTGTCTCCTCGCTCCACCCCTCCTTCCTCTTCTTCAATTCCCTTCTCCACCTCCTTTTCTACTCCTCCTGACTCCCTCTTCCATCGGTCTTTTATTCTTTGATTCTGATCACTCGTTGGCGTACGATGCATGGCCGACATGTATGCGATGTTAATTGGTTTTCCCTTCACATTTTTCATGATCTCGGGCACTTATAATTTTTAGACAGCAAGTTTGGCCGTAATTTTAATAATAAATTAACAACACGTCAGCTCCCAATGATGTGAAACCATGCCTGAAGCGATAGACTAATCCTGTTCGTTCAACGGCACTTCGGGCGCAATGTAAAGTTCCAACTTTTAGGGGATCACATCAACATCTAAATTCAGACGGTCGTACGGGGATGATGACATTCTAGTATCATTGAAATAGGGTCGTCCTGCTCATCAACTATATATATATATATATTTGGTGGGGAAGTGTATCCCGATTGAAGAGTACTCTCCAACTAATCACTAGATAGGACTTTTGATTAAAAAAATGCTCATCAACTATATATATATATATATAAATATATATATATATATATATATATATAGTGTGGAAAAGAACAAAAGTCCTCAAAATCACATGTAAACGATGCACCTACTTCATTCTTCAGAGTTTATATTTTGATAAGATTTTTTTAGGCTGTCCTTCCCCTAGTTCTTTTTTTTGAAAGGAAAACCATGGATTGGTATTAAACAGGAAAGGTGATAGCTACACTGGGATTACAAACCGGGGTGGTTGAGGGGTTCCATTCTCGTCTGGTGTTGGAGAGGAGGGCCTCTCTAGCCAGGGAGTGGGCAGCCACATTTACTGACCTGGGGATGAAAGTAATAAACATAGGAGAGGCTGATAGGGAGAGCCTACAGCCCTGTACAATAGTAGATATTCTCCAAGGAGGGAGAGAAATACCGTTGATATGATTGATCACATTCAAAGCATCACCTTCGATGACCTTCCCCTAGTTCATTCACTTATTTGAGCAAATCTTAATCGTGGGAGTGACATGGGGAGCCAATTAATGCGTAAAAATATGCATTTGTTTTACTACCAAAGAGTTGTGTGAAGGTTCTGATCCATGATCTTAGAGTCTCTTTAATAATGGAACGAGGGTGGAATAAGAGAACTCCGTTCGGAGAATAAATAAAAATATAATTCGATGAGATAAATAGATTTTTTCACTCTTAACTTGAGTTTTTTTGAAATGACTCGTTCTAATAAAAAAATAGAATGAGTTATTCCAGCTTAACTCAGATTAATTTTAAATAAATAAAAATAAAAATAAATTACTTAGATTTAAACAAATTCAATTTTTCTTATTTCATTGTCAAGGAAGGACATAATGCTTCGTTAAATCCGAGTGAGTTGCTTGCAAGTACACTATGGAGTAGGTTTCATTTATTACTGCAGGTTCTCATATATGAACGGTTATTCTACCGCGGGTAGAGTAGAACATTAGGTGCAACATTTTCTAGCCATTATCGTCTGGAATGTCCCATCATATATAAGTCGATCGGATAGTTAGAGTGAGACTATACTCGGTCTTAAATTTCACATTTTCAAGTTTGGAAATTTTGTTTGATAGGAAAAAGAGTATATGTGTAAAAAGAAGTGTGAAAAAAAATTTAAGGAACGTGATATTTTTTTTGAGATACATGCCTTTTTTTTCTGAACAAATAAAATACTAGCCAGTTAACATCCCCCTCGGACTTGTTTAAAGATTTACTTCTGATCGAAATTGGATAGTTAGATTTAAGTTTGAATGATCTGACGGTTGAATGTAAATTTGATCAAGATTCAACCGTAAGAGTTAAGTTTGATTAACATTCGACGGTTGGATTTACGCTCCATCAAAATCTGACTATTGAATTAAAGTTTGATCAAGATCTGATCGTTGGATTTGTTATTGACTTAATCCAATCGTTAGATTTATAATTTGTTTAGATAAGCATGATCGTTGAATTTAATCCCGATCTAAAGCTGATAAAGATCTTACGGTTAAATTTGCTCTTGATTTAAAGTTCATCGAGATTCGGCGTTAGATTTATTTCGAATCAAAATCAGACCGTTAAATTTAAATTTGATTAAGATCCAAACTAAATATGACCATTAGATCTAAATTTGATCATGATCTGATCATTTAGATTTACTTCCGATCTAAATCTGATCAAGATTCTGACTATTGAATTTCTTCTCGATCGAAATCTGATTAAAATTCAGATGATGGGCGATATTTTGATTATTTGTGATCGATAATATTTCGCTGCTATAAGTCGCTAAAGTACAAAAATTGATGCGATAGATTCCCTTCTATCTTCAATCCATCTCTAAAGTATAAGAATTACTGCAGCGAAAATTTTTTCATCATTAATTCGTCTCTATTTTACGACGGGCGTATTTTCTCGCTAATGTACAAGAACATCTGTGGTGAATTTTTTTTCATCGCTAATTCATCTATACTTTTCCGACGGGTGTATTTTCTCAATGATCCACTAGAAATTTATGTTCACATGTTGCAATGAAAGCAGTCCATCTCGGTTACAAACAGTCGCTAAATCTATAACGAAATTTTTTTTTGACGTAAATCTATCACAAAATGCGTCAAAAATTTACGACGAAAATATTTAGTCACTCAAAAAACGCACTCTATAGTATCGCAACGGATTTTACTTCTGTCGTTAATCCATCGCTATTTTACGATGGACAAAATCTATCACTAATAGTAAGTTTTCTTGTATCGAAAGCAAGGGGGAAGTTTGCGTCTTCCTCCCCTCCTTCCTTTCTCTGTGCGAAAACAAGGGAGAAGTAAAGGGTCACGCCCATATTGAGAAGAAAAATCCTACCAGAAAAAACGGTAATAAGGACGGTTAAAATCCGTCCAAAAATCTATCGCTACGAATATTTCAAACCAATTTCGAATGAATTATTATCGCTAATTTCAGATGGATCAAAATTCAGCCGGAAATCTGTCCGGAATTCACTTGACTCCAGGTCTCACTCGACTGGGGGAACGTCCCCCACGGGCAATAAACCGATCGAAGCAAAATTGTTCAACGTACGATTGATTACAAATAAAAAAAAGGTTTGTGTCAGTATACAATAGTCGCTGTGGTGCTAATTAAATCTCTTTGCACAACTTTATCATATGCCTTTTCTTCTTCCATGCAAGGCTCATAATTGTCATCACACAAGTGGTGAAGGTTTCTCGCTCCTCACAGCTAAGACGAGCTTCTTCCAATCTATACGAAGTGTAATGATGAGGAGGGTAGAAGCATGGACAACGAGCCCGCAAGTCAAACCGACCCATATTCCCTGTAGCGAAAGACAAGTGAAAATATTAATATTCCATCGCATCTTGTGAACTACCTGAAACTTACAAAAACTTCATGCACGAGGTTGGCAAGCATATAAGAAAGCGTTGTTTTTCCTTGTCGTATGGAAGCATATCAGATCGTATGCTTTCAATTGACAGCACAGCTAGCGTCAAAAGACAGTAGAGTAGAAAAATGATGGTTTAAGTTTAAACAGTAGAGCCGTACTATATACACATATTTATATGCTATCATTCAACTCTTGCATACGTATAATCCACTTCGAAAACAAAGCATATGTATAAAAAATATAATATCGCGATCATGCCAAAACATTAGGGAGCAAAGAGACATGAAGGAAATGGCATTTAACTGATCTCACTGTGATCAGCAAGAGGATCGATGATGGGGGTGGTGCACCAACCTTGGTATACAGTGCAAACTTGAATCCCAAAAGAAGTGCGATGGGAATGCCGATCATGTAATATGCTGCCAAGTTGGTCCATGCTGCCAAGTGCTGCCAACCACACCCTCTTGACACTCCTACGTACCATTAGTTTCATCTCAGATATGCAGTTATTAATTAGTGAGATATATACATATATATATATATGGAGACCATATGGACGACAATTAATTAATTAATTAATTAACACGACCCTAATTATACATCTATATATATGTTTTGACTGATTAATTATACCTGATAAAACTCCTTGTGCAGAGTCGAACAATATAGAGACTGCGACCAAAGGAGTCATGGAGGCAAACTCGCTGATGATAGCCGGGCTGTCGCTGAATGACCTTGCCCACATGTTGTGACCACACAACAACAGCAAAATAATTGTGGCCCCAAGGACAACCGAGAGCTTCAATGTCACTGCCACAGCGTTCTTAGCCGCCTCAATGTTGCCAGCTCCAAGCTCATTTGACACCCGAGTGCTGTGAAGAACATGCATATATGCACTAAGTTAGAGGTGTGTAATTAGTATCGGGTATGTATGTATGTTCGATCACACGCCCTAATTTGTAAAAGCCCAACTTTGTTCCGAGGTTAATAATCTCGGGTTACTCCTCCTTTTTTTAATCCAGAGTTAACTCCTTTTGATTTGGGTGGGTGACACAGTTTAATTCACTAAACTTTAATCGGGTTATCTTTAATCCGGAATCAAAGCGGGACAAAGAGAATATCATGAGTAGACACAAATTCACATATGAATGGGTGGGATACGTACCTCACAGCTGCACTAAATCCATATGCGACCATGAATGCAACGACTTCTGTGTTCACACTGTACGAAGGTATGCACAAAAAAACAAAAAAAAACACAGGAACAATTAGCTCTCTTCTTTAATTTTGTCTAGATTTTTTAAGTTAATTATCGACACAATTTTGATCAAGAGGATCATTTATATATATAAATACCACATCGCAATCAACGAAGTACTTCTCTCTGAGTATGGCATCCAACCCGCAACTAGGACCATCAACTCAAAGGCCCAACATTCCAAGCTGTAAAATAATAACACATAATTATGTTAACGAGCTAGGGGAAGAACAATGATGTGATTCATGCTCTCTTTAATTAACGAGGGAAGAAGAGCTCAAAATCTACGATAACATATAGAATTACGTTTTCGCTGCTTGGGTGCCATTCTTGCTACGTTGGATCCTTCATTAATTTGTGAATATTAAAAAGACATACATTATTAATTAACACAATTTATGGAGTAGCATTTCATCATCTTCTACGAGACTGCCGGAGTGAGAAAAACATAGAGAAGTAAAAAAATGTCTACAAATTCCATTACCCACGTCATTGGATAGAAAGTGAATTTATGTGAAAGTTTATCATATATTTACGTATATAATTCTTTTAACATGAATTTCATGTCATGTACGTTTTTTTGATAAATATCTATTAAAATATTCATATAAATTTCGTCACCTTCTCCGTCACCCCCTCGAGGCGCCCGTATCAGTACAGAGAGAGAGAGAGAGAGAATAATAATCATAGAGAGGCAGAAAGCGGGGAGTGTGAGGCAGACGTTGAAATGACAAAAGGATGACGCGACATGTAATGAGACGATAAAAGATCACATTTACTTTTATAAAAAGTTTAAAAAATAATTATATTTTAAGAAATATTTATTTCTTAAAATATGGTATTATTAAAAAAATTCACTAAAATAAAATGGAGGCGTGGATTTGACTTACCAGACCATTACGGCGGATGGGACGGCTAACTTCAGGCTGGGCAGAACGTGTGTGAAGGCCTCCGTGGAGAACCCGTGCCAGGTCGCCTGGAACCTGCTCGAGTAGTTCACATAGACGGCCAGCATGACGAAGGATATCCACAGTGATATGGCGGCGGACAGCGGGGCGCCGCGGAAGCCGAGGCCGGCGACATACACTAGCACGTACGCTATGCAGACGTGGAGGGCCAGCGGGACGACGGAGCAGACGACCAGGGGGATCACCGCCGACTGGGTCTGCAGGAACCGCAGCACGCACTGGATGAGGCCGTAGGCGAAGAGCCCCGGGGTGAGGGTGCGCATGAAGGCGGCGGCGATCTTCGCCACCGCCGGCTCCTGGTGGAGGGCGAGCAGGATGGGCTCGGAGAACCACCACACGGCAGAGAGGACGGCGGAGAAGAAGAGGGAGGTGATCATGGAGGACTGGAGGTAGATGCCCAGCATCCTGTAGAGCTTGGCGCCGTAGCCCTGGCCGCAGAGCGTCTCCAGAGCCCCACTAAGGCCCGTCTGCACCCGCAGATAGAGCAACATTAACGAGAGGCAAGGTATGCACAACGAATCGGAAGTTGACCCAGATTAATGGAAACAATAAGAAGCAGAAGAATTATAAGATGATGATGATGGTGATGAAGTAACAAGGTAACATGAATTATTTCGGTGTGGAGAACGATCCTTCAGTTCTTTGGATCAAGAGATCAAAGTCTGAACGTAGTTAACTATACGAAATTAGATGAACAGGAGTGTATTTTAGAAGGGCCATGTTGAAGATCGGGGAAGCAGTGGGGGTGGAGGCGTCAGCGCGTTGTCCCATGGACCCCCATACATACCATGAGGGCGAAGCCGGTGACAAAGGCCCAGGAGTTGGCGAGGGTGGCGCCGGCGAGCTCGAGGTCGCCGAGGTGGCCGGCGAACATGACGGAGATGAGGGTGATGCAGTAGTAGGATCCGTTGGTGAGGATCATGGGCACCGCGAAGAGCGCCTGGTCCTTGGCCTCCTCCATGTCCAGGAACCTCCCCAGCCTCCATCTCTGTCCACTGCCGCCCCGGCTCTCGCCCCCGCCCCCCTGCTGCCGCTGCACTTCTAGCAGGGGTGCTGTAGAAGACATCTCTCTCTCTCTCTCTCTCTCTCTGTGTCTTCAGGCAGAAGGGGGAAGAGGAGGTGTGCAGGTGGAACGCAGGATTAATGCGTCATGGCGGCAGGTTCTTGGGTTTTGGATTATAGTAATGGCGATGGGTTTCCATTGTTGAAAAAGATAAGCAGGCCGTACTTCGATATTTGTGACATCAATTTCACATGAACTTAACCTCGTTCAACTATAGAGAATGAAAAAATGTTGATACTGAAAGTGATCATTCATTTCATGATATCATAGTACCTCTCGTATTATATGTAGCGGGAAAAAAGTGTTCCTATTACTAGATAATAGAAAAAGAAAGTTTTCTATTAACACTTTTATTTAAATCGTTTGATTTTGTCCAACGTTTCTTTCTCACCCGCCCCACCCACACTGCCAAGTATCCACCTGACATCGTACAAGTGGACTTCTGCCTCTTCAATGAAGTTATCTAAACACGGCGCTACTTCCAGACAAACGCCACCCATGCTAATTTCTCCCACGAGTTTTCAAATATGTGAGATCCACAAGTAACCCGATTTTTTTTTCACCGTTAAATAATTAAATGTAAAAAATATATCATTTTATTTTAGATATATTTAAAGTTTAAAATTTTAAAAGAGCATAGATATCAATTGTCAAGAGTGAAGACCAATGAAATATATCTTATTTCTTATTATTTTAGGTTATAGAATCGGGTCGGACTATGTATCAATACTATGATGACATCACGTTTCAAATCAGTTCTATTGGACAGTCCAACCGATTTGAATCGAATCAATTCATTGACCGAGTCAGACACACCGATTCAATTCTCATAACATTAATCTGTAGTCCACAATCTAGACATAACTAGTTACTTACCAGCAGTATGTCCACGGAAGTGTTTGTCAGTTTTTGTAACAAGTTTTAAATTTTAAACCTGTATTAATTTTCCTTAGATAATTAGACCTCTTCATTCATTTTTACGGTAAAATGTTGCAATATTTTATTATTAAAATAATGGTTATATATAATTATGGATCAGCTGCACAGGGTAATTTTAAGTTTGAGGGCTAGAAGTTTTGAACTTAGCAATCTATATATAGGATTTTCGATAATAGAAATATTATGAGATAATGTTAAATGTGTTCTCGTAATCCTTCGTACATGTTTATGTCCAGATTACGAATGTTTTAGTTATATCAGATCTCGAGATCATCTGATCTTGGAGGGATAAACACACGATAAGCTGATACTTAAATTGTATACAGTTATCCTTTCGATATGATTGATCAATATAATATTAATAAGAACGACGTACCAATGTACTTGGACATATACGAAAGTTCATTTCTCGGGTCTCATTAATGTTATATACCATGATTTGTCGACTCGGTTTAAGTCGGGACATCCCGAGCGGATCTACTCGGATCTAAAAAATCTGAGACATGATCCGATTTTTCTCCCTCTTTGTCTTTATCTGAGATTTTCTAAGCGTGATCCGGCGAGGATCCGACGGTGGCGACGAGGATTCGGTGGTGGCAACAATGATCCGGCTAAAAGAGACGTTGTCAGTCATGGTGGGAGATTGTCGGGGTGAGACGAGGGCGTCGAGATGGGAGAAAAAATCGCTGTCGGATTGAGAAGATGTCAGGATGAAAAAAAAAATTATCGAGTGAGGTGAGAGACGACCGAGTTGACCCGAGTCATATGTGACTCATACATATCGTTTCAAATCAGAGCGATCTTAATCCGATACAAATCATCGAATCAACGAACCTTACTATATATCTCGACATGTTAGAGATGGAGCTCATCTTCCGCTAGCATCATCCCCGTCTCCTCGCTCCACCCCTCCTTCCTCTTCTTCAATTCCCTTCTCCACCTCCTTTTCTACTCCTCCTGACTCCCTCTTCCATCTGTCTTTTATTCTTTGATTCTGATCACTCGTTGGCGTATGATGCATGTCCGACATGTACGTGATGTCAATTGGTTTTCCCATTCACATTTTTCACGATCTCGGGCACTTATAATTTTTAGACAGCAAGTTTGACCGTAATTTTAATAATAAACAACACGGCAGCTCCCAGTGATGTGAAACCATGCCCGAAGCGATGGACTAATCCTGTTCGTTCAACAGCACTTCGGACGAAATGTAAAGTTGCAACTTTTAGGGGATCACATCAACATCTAAATTCAGACTGTCGTATGGGGATGATGACATTCTAGTATCATTGAATAGGGTCGTCCTGCTCATCAACTATATATATATATATATATATATCTGTGTGTGTGTGTGTGTGTGTGTGTGTGTGTGTGTGTGTGTAAAAGAAGAACTGATCAGAAGCCCTCAAATCACACGTAAATGATGCACCTACTTCGTTCTTCAGAGTTTATTTTTTGATAATATTTTTTTAGGCTGTCCTTCCCCTAGTTCATTCACTTATTTGAGCCAATTAATGCGAAAAAATATGCATTTGTTTTACTACTAAAGAGTTGTGTGAAGGCTATGATCCATAATCTTAGGATCTCTTTAATAACTGAACAAGAGTGGAATAAGAGAACTTCGTTCGGAGAATAAATAAAAATATAATTTGATAAAATAAGTAGATTTTTTCACTCTTAACTTGAGCTTTTTTTGAAACGAGTCGTTCTAATAAAAAAATAGAATGAATTATTCCATATTAACTCAGATTGATTTTAAACAAAAAAATAAAATAAATTACTTATATTTAAACTAATTCGATTTTTCTTAAAGGAAGGACACAATGCCTCGTTAAATCCGAGTGAGTTGATTGCAAGCACACTATGGATCGAGTAGGTTCCATTTATTACCGCGGGTTCTTATATATGAACGGTTATTCTACCCCGGGTAGAGTAGAATATTAGGTGCAACATTTTCTAGCCACTATCGTCTTGACTGTCCCATCGTATATAAGATCGATCGGATAGTTTTAGAGTGAGATTATACTGGGTCTTGAATTTCATATTTTCAAGTTTGGAAATTTTGTTTGATAGGAAAAAGAGTATATGTGTAAAAAGAAGTGAGAAAAAAAATTTAAGGAACGTGATATTTTTTTTTGTATGCCTTTTTTTTTCTGGACAAATAAAATACTAGCTAGTTAACATCCCCCTCGGACTTTTGTTTAACATCGCCGTGCCTCCCTCTCACCGACCCCCACCCACCTCCCCGGGTGGAAACGATCGACCACCAAATGGTGGGTGAGTTCGCATTGAACAGGTTTTGTCCCGTTGCATGCATGCATGGTGTCTGTGAGCCGATCAATCTTGTGATGCACATTTTTCCCATTTTTGATGCCACCGAGACTCACGTGGCGGGGCATGAAACTGACCGTGCGTCCATAATAATGGAGAGGAAGAGAGAGGCGTTGAAGAGGCCAACCAGCTGGAACCCATCGACTGAATATTGATTGCTCAACTACCGCATATCACTCACCCACCATATGATATATATATATATATATATATATAGATCAGCAGTTGGGATCCTCTCTGCCAACGTGCACCTACACGAATTGACTCTCAGGCCGATTCGGCGGATCGGATTAGACCCGTACTGTGCTTGATACACAGTACAAGTCGATTCAACTCGGACAGATTCGAGTCAACTTGGGTCGGGCTGCCTAGTTTCTCTAATTCATACTTTACTCGGACAGATTTGATCTGAGATCTCTGTACTACAGTACAAGCGAGTCAACCAACCCTAGTTTGGAGCGAGAGGCCGAGTTTTTGAAGTCTTAGGTGATATTTGCAAGAATTAGATTTGGTGTAAGCAAAGATGATATATACCCTCTTGTAGTTGGTCCAACCAATAACAATGAGACAGGTGACATGACTCTCGTGTCAAGAAAAGTTTCTAATTTTTGATGACTTAAAAGATTAAGTTGGAACATATTTTTTTAAATTTGATTCACACTGATATATTTACATTTTCATGTTAACTTTCAAAAAGGCTGTGGGTATTCACTGATATATCTGCTCTTTTTCTATGTTATCTTTCGCAAAGGACGCATGCATAGTTATTTACTTAAGATTTTTTTTGATAATAGGGTGGGGTGATTTATTCGCATCTCTATACGTGTACGAGGAGAAAGAGTGTGAGCCCTATCTATCTTTCTCTCTCTCTCCTATGTATGTTAATTATTCTGCTCTATCCCATTCTTAAATTAAAAAAGACCCTTGAGATTCAAGATGGAGATAAAAGGCTGGGGAGCAGAATTAATATAGGTAACATTAATTAATATACCCGCCGTTGGTAAGGGAGGAGAAGGGTGTTTGAAAAAGATATCCGGCCTAGTTAATTACATTAATATGAGTAGATGAAAAGTCGATGGGGAAACACATTGAAGGTGGGCAACCCCTTTAGGAACTTCTTTAATATTTCTGGAAACAAAACAATGAATGAGAGGTGACTTATCCTCCGTCGACCGGAGGGAGATACGAGGAACAACGGAGTCTCAAATAACACCTACGAATAATATTTTGTGCATCGAATTCGGTGCATAAAATTATGTCACAATGTAACGTATATTTTTATTGATATCTTCAAAAGGTGAAAAGATCTTTTCTACGTAGAAAAGTATATGCTCGTCGCATCTGTACGGTGTATTTTTTCGCACATTAAAGATCGAGTCCGCGCGATGATAGAATACAAGACTGAAATATTTTATTATAGAAATAAAGTATTTTGATATAGAATTAAAATATTTTATTACAGAAATAAAATAATTTTATATAGAATTAAATTATTTTTGTTAGATTTTATTATTATAAAAAATATTTTATTTTTACAATATTTTATCTTTATAATAAATGTTACGTTCACGTAACAAAATATTTTATTTATATAAAATATTTTATTAATTTATTTTTAAAATTAGATAAAATATTTTATTTTTATAATAAAATATTAATAAAAAATGCACGGAGTCACGGACGATAATAAGGTGGGGAAGATAGATGGCGTGGACAGGAAGGGCATAGAGAAGAGCGTGGTGACGGCGACGGGGGAGAAGAGGGATCACGGACGGCAGAGGAGAGCAGACACTGTAGAGGGGAAGAGGGAGGAGCATTGATGGCACGGGATCGGAGGGAAGAGAGAGGAGCGACACAACACATGAGAACCAAGGAGAGGGATAAAGAGAGAGAAGGACCACCAGCAAACGCACAGAGGGGGAAAGCCAAAGATTTCACCGGAGAGAGGGGAAAGGAGCTGAGGGGTCCCTCCCGGAGGGCTCGCGAGGTAGACCATCGAGGGCGACGAGGGAAACGGGAGAAGCCAGAAGGTTCTCGAAAACGGGCAATTAATTAACTCATATCACATTGTGGAACATTAACGTTGACCGATATGCAGCACGGTATGATCGTTAACGGAGTTCAGACTACGTATAAGACCTAACCAACCTGTCTGTCTCTGTGTGTGTGTGTGTGTGTGTGTGTGTGTGTGTGTGTGTGTGTAGGAGTTGTGTGTGTGTGTGCGCGCGCGGGTGTGAAGGGAGCAGTCCTCATCCCCGTCGGTGAAAAAGTACCCGCGTCTTGTCTCCATGCATGGGAAGTGGTCTGAGCACATGGAGACGAGGCCACCCACCATGACGACACATTTTTTATTGTACTTTTCCCTTCGTTTTTCCACGTCCTCTGCCCAGCAGCGACGGCAGGAGCAGCAGAACGAGTGGCTGCTGCGACAAAAGAGCGTGTCCCATGAGGACGACCCGGACCACCACGTGCGAATTGGGTTGGGGGGGCGGCCGGGGTGGGGCTGGCGAGGGGGGCCGTGTTTTGCGTGGGGGTCGAGACCCGCGCACGCGCGCGTGCCCACACGTTGTGCCGTGCCCGATGGAGAAATTTTTGTTGGGTTGTCTTCATACGAACCCTGTTGGAAGCAAAACCACATGTGAATCTGTGTTTTAGATCCGCATTAGAGAGAGAGAGAGAGAGAGAGAGAGAGAGGGATGTAAGATGGATTCTTACAAATAGTTGGGGGGCATTCTTCTTCTTTCTCTTGTATGGATATGCCAGCTAGTGATCAAGCTGAGAAGTATATATATATATATATGTGTGTGCTCACTTATTTATGAAAGACTGTAAACCAATGAACCCTAATTAACAGGACCCAGCCAGCCGGATCTCAGATAAAAGCACAGTTCTAGCGGCATTGGCCTACCCCCGGAAGTTTCTTCTTAAAGCTCAATAGGGCATGAGGTACGTGGATGGAGGTGATTTTCCAGGTTGGGCTAACTTGGGCTTTCCTAAAACCCAAGCCCAGTAACGACATGTGGATTGACTTGCCGGACTGGGCTTGGACCAGAGAAACACCCTGAGCTTTGGACATATGATCAGTCAGCCTGTCGTGTTGACTCCCCTACCCAGATGAACCATCTTTAATTAACTTGGGTTTTCTAAATACATATTCCAAGTATGAGAGTGAGGTTTTTTATTAAGAAAAAAATGCTATATTTCGTCCTCTTTACTTTATACATAAACAATAATAGGCTTGAAAAACTTGCTCACAACCTTTTTGATGGCACGATGGACACACCACGTCGACCGACGTCGGGGTTTTATTTGTTTATGGACAACAAATAAATGAAGTTTGAAAAGAGAGTTGAATGGATTTGTGTGCGTGATTAGGTTAACTTGTTCTTCTGTCGAGACGTGGGCATTGACCAACATACATGTATGCTGACGTCCACCTCCTTAATTAATAAGTAGATTTCATTTCAGATCACGAGAGAGAGAGAGAGTGTGTGTGTGCGTGTGTTCATCGTGTTACATTCGTATATTGCTGCCTCATGGTTGTTCGTAAATGGCATATGATTGATTAGTCGCACCTAAGAATCATGTGCATGTGAATGAGCCATTAAAAAAAAAATGTATACGTATCGTGCCAAGAGATTTGGAGGGCCAATTGATTCGGTACTTGTGGTCACATTTAAACAAGAAAGTTTTACATTTATACCCCCTGTCAAACACGTATTTATATTTATCTCCCTAATATTTACATATTATCATCAATATCCCTAATTAATAAGCACCGTGTTGTTGTGATTCCACGTGGTTCCCTTGTTAACGTCTACGAATATTCTGAGAATATATTTACGAAAATTTTATCCCTATGGTTCTCATGTTGTTTGAACATGTAAAATATCAAATAAGAGAGAGAGAGAGACCTTTCTCCTCTCCACCTAGCATATTGGGGGGGGGGGGACCATAGCATTCAATTCCCTACGGGAATCCAATCAATCTCTCCAAAGAGACATTTGAGCATGGGTGCTGAATTCCTGAAAAATTACAATTCCTCACCCTAGGTGAAGAATGGCTTCCAAGATTAACTGCCGATCAAAGATTCTGTAAGCCAATGATTAAGCAGAATTCGCAAAGGGGATTTTCAACAACATGGAACACAAATGTATTTCATTGTTTAACAAGCATGAAAACCATTAAATTAAGGTTGTGCTTTCCACTCCTTCCTTACAACTCTGAAGGGTCAAATGAATACAAGTCTATGTTGCATTCTTTCTTTTCCCCTCATCCATCGTCTACAAAAGGTACAAAATTCCATATCCAAAACAAGCAATCAAAAACGGAGCTCAGAACTTCTGGATGTGTCTACAAAATTGATGCACAATCAAGAGCGGCTGAATGAAATTCACAGTCAGTGAATAACCATCCCTCAAATTTCATCACAGTTTGCAGAAAGAGAGAGAGTCATAAACACCTGGAAAACTTTTTTTAAGTACAAAGAAAACATAAAGAACAAGATCACAAATCAAACGAACTCACTGATTAAAGGATAATAACTATGGGTTTCAGGACATAGGATCCTGATGAGATAGAACTGAAGAGTGTACAACCAAAAAAGGTTTTAGCTTTGTAGCACTGACTTAGCTTCCGTAGTATCTACACAAGTGGAGCTTTCTCCATTCAAGAGTTAAGCCCCAAAAATCCCTTTATTCACAACCACTAATGCTAGATTGCTAAACCAATATGGATCAAAATTTATCAACTTTTTTCCTTCTTTGGATCGTCATAAAACCCACGGATACATTTTAGATGAATCTCATAGCCACAGTCTATGCACTGGTATGCCCATCCAGATCCCTGCTCATCACATTCACAACAGAGGAAAGGGCCACCTCCGGAGTCCTCCGACACTAAATTAAGCATGTGACGGTGACCCACATGGTTTACAGACGTTGGATATTTCTTGGCTTCTTCATCCATTCTTCCCCGGAGCAACTGGATCTGTGCTTCAGTGAAAGGGTATGCCATCTCCAAGTGGAGGTTTATCAAATTTCTCCCTTCCCTACTGATCGTCTTCCCATCAGGACCAATTATGATTAAAGAAGGAATTCCTTGGATGTCAAAGTATCTAGACAATACTTTTAAAGCTTCTTGATCATACGGCAAGGCAAGCCACGGCATGTTACTGTAGCATTCAGAGAAGCCTAATTCATCTTTGTCCATGGAAACAAACACAATCTCGAAGTCCTCATTCTTTTCTTTGAGACTTTGATATACAGATGCCAATCTTGGAGTGAATTTCACAGAAGGTAGGCATTGGCCAGCTGAGAAATATAATCCCACTGTTTTTCCTACTAAATTGGAAATCGGTACCTGCAGCTTTCACAGCGTCAAGTGCAATGACCTAGAGAAGAAAATTTACACTTTTTTCATTGAAAGCAGAATACTGACCTGCTCTGAGTGGCTAATCACGTAGTCTTTTCCAGTAGAAGAAAGGAGTTTCTCTAGTGTTTGAGAAGCATGCTTAGCTTCTTCACCTGCTTCTAACTCTGCTATTCTTTCCGGAGTAAAAGGGAACGCCTGATCTCCATACTTGTACACAAGATCAATGGCATCCACGTGTATTGTTTCTCCCTGGGGGTTCAGTATGACGAGTGAAGGAATCCCTTCTATTTGAAACATCTCTGTTAGACTCTTCTTAGACTGCAGATCAGAGTAGGGTATAGCAGGCCAGAGCATGGTCCTGTGGAACCAGTCAAAGGATGCTTGATTTTCATCAGATGAAACGAATACAACCTCAAAATTTGATCCCACATCTTTTAAGTGGATGTACACGCTTGCCAGCACAGGGTTGAAGTTCTCAGACTTTGCATACCAGTTAGCAGAGAAATACAAACCAATAACCTTCCCCTCAAGGTTGGCAAGACTGACCTGTTCCCAACAATGTCTACAACAAGGTCAATGCTCCAGAGGTTTTTCTATATAATTCAGTCACAAAATGAAATAATTAAACATTCACTATCAAAATGCACTATATTCATAAGAAATAGTTCTAAGTTTAAAAACAAAAAGGATTGATAGCAACAAGGTCATTGAGGCACAAAATCACCATTGAAATTCTAATTGTTATGGTGCATATCTAAAACTGTCCCGTGATGCATCGAAGCATGAATAGTAAAGCATTCTGCTTTGACCAGCTTCTGA
This sequence comes from Amorphophallus konjac, assembly GCA_022559845.1. Classification (NCBI taxonomy): domain Eukaryota; kingdom Viridiplantae; phylum Streptophyta; class Magnoliopsida; order Alismatales; family Araceae; genus Amorphophallus; species Amorphophallus konjac. The sequence goes on along the minus strand of JAHNEJ010003319.1, from coordinate 91,171 downwards.
GTTCTGTTATTGCATCTCCTTATGTAGGCCAGCTTTTCATAAGCTACTTCCTTTGTTGCCAATAGAAAAGAAAAAAATAAAGAAACAGATTTTGGGCACAAGTCAAAAATAACCAAGGTTGACTGTAACCATAAAATTTGGAACCAAGCCTTACTTTATGAGTGCATAACTTTTAATTTAACAAAAACAAGAATTGGTGTTCACATGTTAGTGAGTTAAGCAGTAATTGTAAGGAATTGAATTAAAAAAATTCTGAAAAATCCAAATTGCTTACAACGGGTTAGAAAAATAAGCCGTATTGCGTGGGAAAAAAATGACACGACGTAAATTGTGCTTCAACTACACTTGGCCGGCAGGTGGGAAGCAGTGCCACTCGTAGCAGCAGCTGCTTCTGTGCTGTAAAGGGTCCCGTTTCCCTTCTTACTGCAGAGTTAACTGGTTTTATGGCAATGCCCTTCCCCTGTCCCGCTGTGACAGGAAGGGCCAGCAGACAATGAGAACTGGAGCAGAAGTCTTGTTGAAAAAGAAAGTTTAAACATAGAGTTGAAATGTTGGGGATCGGACAAGGGAGGTCATGGCTGCTTGTAAACTTGCTGCAGGAGTCCAGGGAGTAGAATTCTAGTAGAAATCAGAGACCCACTAGATTGCATAGGATGGCATCATCAAATTTTCACCCTTAAGGGGTTTGAATTTAATCCTTTTCTATTCCACATATACCCATAAGGAATATGATTCCAGATAAAACATATCCAGCACACTGACATGAGGCTTTAGTCCCATCCCCCAAAGAATTAAATACCCCATTAAAGCCTTTTGTTCTGCAAAGTTAAGGAGAAAGTCAAATAATGCGAATGTTTGAAATTGTGTCTCCAGACAGCAAAACTTTTTTGACATAATAAATTATTACAGTTGCATGGACACGTGACCACGAGTAAGTAGAGACATTTTCTGTGGTCAGATAACTATGCTAATGGGACCATCTACATTTTGTTGCAGATCACAATTAGTGGCCGACCTTAACCTTTAGACAAGCAAATATCATAGTAATCAATCAATATCAAAACAAAATACATACTGGATAGGTCTAGCACAAACAAGCGTCATGTTTCCCTTCCCCCAAAGGTTGGACAAAGGCCAGGTAACAATTACATAATACAATGTCAAAAGATGTTCACTTGATGATCATCAGTCGATGAGTACATTGAGATCTACTACAAAGGGGGGAGAAGCATATATCACCTATCCCATGAATCTCAATTGGTTTCACCTTCAGTTGAGAGATGTTTCCCTATTAAACTTCAATCTAGCATCCCAACGACTCCCATACCATTCCAAGCAAAAACATGAGGCACAGTAAGTCTATTCTCACACAAACACCTACAACAAAAATAAGCAAAATTCTCCCAAAGCTCCAAAAGGTAATCACCAAAAAGCAAGAGGAAATTCAGCAAACGCTAAAACAGCCATTGGTAACAAAGATAAACCAATTCACATTCCAGAATAATGTCAGCAACTTGCGCGACGACCACCCCAGAAAACCCAACATGAGAAGCATATTAAGAACACATTCCCCCCCCCCCCCCCCTACTTCCCTCATCCCGTCCTCATCTATATTGAAGAAGCTGAAAGCTTTACCTTGCCCCCGTCTGGAGAAACGAGGAAATCCCTGCCCTCGGAGAACAACAAACCGGCGAGCCCTCCCGTCGGGCCGCCCCCGGCAACCTCCAAGAACCCCGGACCTTCCATCTCTCTCTCTCTCTCTGAGCGTGAGTGCCTTTCGTCTTCTACTCCGCCCCATCCTGGTCTCCACTATAGTTTAATCTGGGGTCCGAGTGTGAACACCGCCCGCAGCACGAGAAGACAGTTGACCCCCCGTTGATTTGCCGCCCGGCGCCGAGCGCTTCAGCCACGGTGAAGCGGAAGAGAGAAGATAACTCATGCGACGTTGTTGGCACGCGAGTGAACAGATAGCGAGACACGTGGCGACGAATTTTGTCGGCTTCGGTTACATGAAAAATCTTTGCCCTTACGCATTGCTCGATAGGAAAAGACGCAACATTTTTTTAAGAAATAATTATTTAGGATTACTTAAGATAACATGCACTTTTTTATGCACTGTAATAATATACATACCAAACGAAAATTGATACGATCAATCTATGAATGATATATAAGTAATATATTATTTATATTTTTTAAATATTTCATATTTCATATTTTTTAAAATTTTTTTAATAGTTCATCGATTGAAAGCGCTTCACTTATGTGCAGATGATTGTTCGAAATGGTCAAATTATTTGTTTTTCTATTAAATTTTTTTATTTTTTAATAAATTAAGTTAAAAATAAAAATATTTTTCAAATTCAAAGCGTTCACTTTCTGTTCAAGACCGTACTCACTAACCAACTAAATTATATATAATTTTTTATCATATTTTCAACGTAATAGATGCTTATTAAGTAATCTTCGTTCTCAAGACATAATGATAAAGTGTGATATAACGTCGTATTATGTCATATCAATAAAATATCGATACGATCCGTACGATCGAGCCGATAAATCTTATTTTATCTTATCTCACTTATTTTTTCTATTCTTTATCTGAATCTGAAACCTTTTCTATTGACCTTTCTTATCTATAGGAATATTAAGTACGTTAAAAATGATAAAATATTAAGATACAGTATATAATTTTATTAAAATAAAAATAGAATATTAAACATATATATTTTAACTCTCTGTCATTGTAACTTGTAAAACTGTCAATCATGGCAACAGAAGTTAACAAGGTGGAGCTCCGGACAAAGAGGGTAAAAAATAAGGTGGGCGGAGCAAGAGACCCAAATTAATTATCTGTTTTTAATATATACTCTTTTAAAAATAAGTTTTGTGAAACTTTTATTTTATATTTATATTTACATATATAACCGATGTACTTAAGTGTACATCATGTATACCTACATATTAGGTGATCCTTTTCTCCAATTGTCCTAAAAGGGCTGTTTTGGGTTGGAGTTTGACTTGCTATATGTGGACGGTGTGATGTACATCTTGGATGTATAATTTTTTTTAAAATTTTATTTTTAAATTTTTTGAAATGATCTCTAAAATATCTTAACTTAAAGTATAAATTAGGTCACCATCTGATTATTTTAAAAAGATTAAAAATAAAATAGGTCAATTTTTTTAAAAAATAGACTTAATATTATTAATTTGATATGATTTTTTTAGATAATCTAATGGTGACATAACTTACACCTCACATTAAGATACCTTGAAAGTCACTTTAAAAAAATTAAAAAAATTAAAAAATTAAAGATCCTGCACAGCTGAATGTAGCACACCTGAATGTGCAGTGAGTTTTACTCGTTAAATTCTGATCACTGCTTAATCGTTGTTACTCGCCATATCATCTCGGAGATTTCCTATGGTGGAGACATCGATATCGTGGAACAAATCATCTGTGGTTCTAACATCACTCTTCATGAAAGCTCAGAGCTACGACACTTTCAAAAGAGTTGCATCCGAGCTCTACAAGTTCTCTGGTTAATTATAAGAGGGAGATTTTGATAAGTGAATAAGGGTCGATTAAAGTGAATTATTCGATCTATCCGCTTTTAATCTAATTTGGTTACAGGGTTATCATATCATGAGTTGATTAGGGCCAAGTCTTTCATTGTAGAGTTAATTTATTCGACGCTAACAGACACGGAATACACTATCCGATCATGATCAAGATAAATTATCAAACCAAAAATTTAAAAATTTAAGAAACTATTCATCGGAATCCACTCGAATTAACTTATTCCAATCAGTCATCAAAGTAAACCCTTGACTGAATATCCCAAAATTCACTCGTCGAGTGTTGTTTTTCCCTCGGTTGTATCTATGCTCTATGGCTGACGTTACATTTCAGGTGCGATAGTTCTGTTGGTCCCTCCTTGTGGGGTTATCCCTACCCTATAGTGGGGTTATCCCTATAGTTGGAATACCCTTTTCAAAGGGAGAGTTTGGGTGTTGGGACTCCTGATCTTAATCTGTTGTATGCTCTATGGTTAAGTTAAAGAAACAGCCATTCTTCTATGATACAACAAACAAACAAAAAAGGAATACCAAATTGGGTCCGAAGCAGCCCAAAATGGGATCATAGAACAAGCAAGTAAAATGGCCGTTCATGCCTCAATTGTTTTTCATTTTTTTGTCCAAGCGAACATCCCTCGATTGTCTCTCACAGTCACCGTGTGAGTGACCTCTCGAGTTTTGGATGGTAGGGATTTTGTCGCCAGCTCAATTCTGTCCCATGCTCGCGGTTAAATTAGGAATATATTATGTCACAAACAATGATAAATGTAACTCCATTTTGATGCAGTAGAAGTGTCCATGCAATCAAATGCACCAGCAAGATAGAGAAATTTACATTAACTTTTAAGGGTCACTTTGATAAAGAGTGGGTCAGGGACAGGTGCGTCACCACGAGTGAGTGGCTCACCCCTAACTCACCACGGATGATTTATTTCACATGTTTTCATGAATTCTCAAAATTCAACTCTATCTTTAATCGATCCCACTTAAAGAAAAAAAAGAGTAAAACAAGAATAACTTGTCTCACCTCGGTTAATTTATCTTAAATAACGTTACTCCTTTGTCAAAGAGACCTTAAAATTTTATATTTCTAAAAGATATAATATAAAATTTAACTTTATCAAAGGAATCTTATCTCATGAGATGCGTCAGAAAACGATAAAGAAGGGTGGGTTGGTGGACTGAGCTGATTGGATGGCGGAGATATGGTCAACGTCGCAGTCAGGACAAAAGAGTTGGGGATTGGTAAGCAAGAGGCTCCTGAGGTGAGCACGCGGCAACGTGGGGGTGGGAGATTGCGTAGGATGCTGACATCATCCATCACAATCACCGGCCACCTGTATGGGGCAAAATGGTGCCGTGTTGGTTCCTTTTCTTTTCACCATCATCGTTGGTGGATTTGAGGTGGACGAACAAAGATCGAGTTGGCGGTGGGAATTTTTACAAATAAATCCATATAATCGGGTCTGGTTATAAATCAGATCTCATAGGTTTTATAATATTAAAAAACACTTCAAAATTAATTACCTTCCTAAGGTATTTCTCCCTGCAGGTAAGAGACATTTGAAAATAACATCTTTAGAAGAATATTCTTTCTCTACGAGTTGGAAAAACCTAACGTCTCTTGCAACATTGAGATTATTTCTTCTCTCCCATCTTCTCTCTCTTTCCCACTCTCCTCTGTGTCTCCCTCATTCTATATCTTTGGTGTCTTCCTCTCTCTCCACCAGTGTCGATGAAAAAGGTTCTGACGCTCTCTCTCCGTAAACATTTCGCCTCTATCTCACCCCCAAATTATCTCTCTCTCTCTCTCTCTCTCTCTCTCTCTCTCTCTCTCTCTCTCTCTCTCTCTCTCTATATATATATATATATATATATATATATATATATATATATATATATATATATATATATATATATATATGTGTGTGTGTGTGTGTGTGTGTGTTTCTCCCTCTCTCATCTGCTCTCTCTATCTTTCTCTTCCCCTCTCCTTACCCCCTATTAGACCTGACGGATCGGATACGGAGCATACAGTGTGATATCCGAATTCGTATCCGATTAATAATCAAATTATCAGTCAGATATTATATTCAAATAATTATCAAATTAATATGAATTTGAATTCAGTTTGAATTTTAAATAGATAACTATTAGGCCTACTTAGAGGTGAGTCATGTGAGACGTGTGATAGCGTTGTATGTTGTTTTCTCAAGAAAAAGAAAGAGTGAAATTTTTTTTTATTTTAGAAGATGTTATCAAAAGATTAGACTTCGTCTTAAAAAATAATAGATAACTTACTAACTGAGTGTAAGTGGAGTTCTTATTTTAAATTATATTTTGAGACAAAAAGGATAAAAAAGAGCAATCAAACAATATATTAAGATTTGAGTTAATTATATATAGAATATGTGTATCCTTAGATTTTTATCTAAGGATTCATATTCGGTCGGATAATATCCAACACGGATATCTCAATATCTGAATTTGTATCCGATTAATAATCAGATATCAGATATCCAATTAAATTATCTGTCAAATATTTTATTCAGATAATTATTGTAATGCCCTGGATCCTTGGTAGGTCTTGCTGGATCTTCATTGGATCTTTTAGATTTGTTTCGGTGAATTTCGGTTCGCTTTTGTGGCTTCCGAGTTGAGCTTTACGATCCGCGTGGGTTTTTCTCTCGTACTAGTTACGGAACCCTACGGTGAGTTTACTTGTCAGTTCCTCGACTCGTGGATGCTGCAGCGACGATGTACTCTTCGAGCCGGTCGTTTCGACTATTTTTACGTATTTTTCGGAGATAGGGCAAGAAATCGGATTTTTCAGAAATTAGAAAAATTCTTAATTTCTTTTCGTTTTTCTTTTCCTTCCTCTCTCCTTCCTTCTCATTTCGCCGCCGCCGTCTCTCTCTCCCGTTTTCTCTCCTCTCGAGCCTCCTCGGCTCCGGCTGCAGTTGGGGTACCTAGAGGCACGTGTTGGGGATGTTGTGGAGCTGGCTAGGTGCGCGACGGGACGAGGATCGAGATGGATTTGGCGCAATCCCGAACGGTGGATTCAAAGCCGGTGTTTGAGCTCACGGCGTGGTTTTCGGCGCGGTTTAGTCCCTTCGGGGCACGGTTTCTTCGGTGGAGGTAGGGTGATGGTTCCTCACTTCCTCCTCTCCGTTTTCCCTGCCCTTGCACATCGTTTGGCGCGGAAACGGCCGAGTTTGGGCTTGTTTAGCCTAAACCGTGATTTTCGGGTTTTGTAGGGTTCGCCGAAGAACGACAACCATTTGTAGCTCGGTTAGTGTTGAACTGACCGTGGGGATGTTAGGATCCCATTCATGCTAGTTTCGTGTTGATCGGTGGTCATTCGAGGCCGATAGGAGCCCGGGAACCTCGTTGACTCTTGTAGGGTCGATTTGTTAAAATCGCCCCGATCTAGCGTTTTAACCCGTGCATGTGGGCTTTTTAGCCTCCTAGAGTGATTTTTTATCGTCGAGGGTTGTTTCCCCTGCGCTTCGGCTTGAATGGGGCGTGGAACGGGCCGATTTGGTCAACCCTCTGTTTTCCCGCCGTGACTGGTGTGACGGTCGTTCCAGGGACCGTCACAGGACGGCCCCACAACAGACCGTCACAGCGTCTGGGCGATTTTTAGTTCTTGGTGGTTTTGAGGGTGTGACAGCCCAGGGGTGGCGCGTCACAGCCTCCTGACGTGTCCGGTGCGACGCGTTACGCCTATCTTGTCGTTTAGTGCTTTGGTTAAGTCGGTTCCCCTGACGCGCCTGCCCTAGTGCGTCAGGTGGGAGTAACGTGCCCGGTGTAGGCCGTTACGTTCTATTTGACTTTGTGTTTGACCGTGAGTTGGTTTGTGTAACGGTGGTGTCCCCGTGCGTCACAGCGTTGTAACGCGCCTGCCCCAGGCCGTTACGTGCTGTTCTGGCTGAGTTGGGTGGCTGCGTCGTTGGCTCTAACGGCCCCGCCCTCGTGCATTAGGTGTCTGTAACGCATCCGTGATGGACCGTTACGTGCCTGTCGGCCAGTGTTTTCATGACTTGAGCCTGTTGGCCCTGACGCGTCTGCCTTGCGACGTTAGGCTGTGTAACGCGCCTGGTCTAGCGCGTTACGTGGTTCAGGTATCGTTTTGAGTTGAGGTCTGTTGGCCCTCACGGCCCGGGTCGGGCACGTCAGAGCTGTGTAACGCGCCTGGTGTAGGCCGTTACGTGCCTTCTGTGTTCTATGTGTCGATTAGGGCGGTGTGTGTGACGGCTCCCCCTGTGACCGTCACGTGGTTGTGACACGTCTGTTTTAGACCGTCACGGTTGGAGTGTAACGGCCTAAGCTAAACCGTCACGTTCGTGTAACGGTCTAGGGGTGGTGCGTTACAATCCTTCTGCCCCGATTGCCGTCATTTTGGTTTCTGCTTGTCTTGGCTTGTCCTTGTGGTCTGCCCGCTGTCCCGTGGATGTCTCCTGATGTCCTATGAGGGCTGAGACTTCGTTGTAAGGTGGCCAGGAGTCTTCTTGCTTGGGGTAGGATTCTCTATCCGACTCTTGTATGCGTCTTTGTCTGGTTCCGGTCAACCCGGGGTGACCCAGTGGTTGATAGGTGACCTTGTGTGGGTGTCTTGGCAGTTCTGTCCAGTCTGAGACACTGGTTCTGGATACCTTGAGGTGTTGCCTTACCTCGGTCCGTGTGTCCAGGTGTGCTGAGGGTCTCCGGTGTCCCCTCAGGTCTCCGTGAGTCATTTTCTGCGGAGTGTCGTTTCTTGTGGCTTAGGAGTAGACCGATTGGCGGCTTGTTCCGCTGTTTGTGACGATCTTGCCTTTGAGTCATTCGACTCGGGATCGTTACCTGGTAGGTCTAGCTGTCTTGTCCTGAGTCTGTTGGCAGTGGTCGTACTGCCATTGGTGCCTTGGAGTACGTGTCATGGGCGTTCTTGCCTGTTTGTACTTCGGCACTTGTGTTTTAGAGTCTCTGTGTCTCGTGAGCCTCCATTTGTTGTTACCCTAAGGCCTTTGAGTGCCGACTCGCCTGCGGATGGCGGAGGGGTATTCCCGATATACGGTTTGTAAGCTAGTTCCGTGGGCTCCTGTGTGGTAGTAGCGTCCGCTACGGGGAGAAAACTAGCTAGAGGCCTGGCTTGGACATAAAGCTTGTGTGTGCACACGTGGTCAGGGGCGGTTGGACTGACGCCGACAGGCGTGACCCTGACTAGTTACTCGTCATGTTGGTACTGCGGTCCCGCTTTGCGTAGGGTGCCGTTGTTTCTCCTTGGACTCGGAACGGTGGTTCCTTGGACTTGGTTCTGTAGGTGTCTTGTCCCTGTCGGTTCTTTGGGACGACAGCGTTGACTAGATGCTTGTTGGCGCAGCATAAGACGTCAGTGGACGCAGCTGGCTGTTCCTCTTGTGAGGAGGAGGTGCTTCCGTCACGTGGCACGTGACTCTCGGCGTTTCTTGCGCGTCGTGACCTTTCTGGGTTGGCCTTTCCGTGGCTGTGCCCGAGGTCAGTGTTCTGTCACATGCATGATGTTCTGGTCGTGCGTGGGACAGTGTGCACGACGTTCTAGTCGTGTGTGTGCCGTCGAGTTTGTGGGTCTTTTCTAGACCTTTTTGTCTGTTCTGACAGGTCTGTGACTTAGACCTGGTGTCGTGTCGGCAGATCGGTAACTTCTGACTTTGTTAGATCAGAGTCGCCCTTCTGTTGCTGCTTGGAGTAGTTTGGGGTGCCGAGGTTAGTTCGGCCGCCGCTTGTCTGGCGCGGGTTCTTCCCCTTTCGTACTTGTTCCCTACTCATACTTCCCGTCTGTTTACTACTACTTGTAGCGTAGTTTTAAAGCTTTGTAGTGTAGTTTTCCTGCTTTACTACACCTGCTATTTTGTTGTTGTTGTTCCGTGTTACTGCGTGTTTTTCAGTGGGGATCCGCGTGACCCCTACTGAGCCAGTGACACGAGGCTCACCCCTGCTTTTCAGGTGGGGTGACGTCTTTCGTTCTGCTTCCGCGTGGTTCCTGGAGCGCTTGCTCGTAGCGTGTCGTTGTGGCCAGCTGGTACCTACGTCGGGCTTCCCCCGACTTCTCGGTACGTCTTTCTTTTCTGTCGACTGTACTGTGCTAGACTTCCTGTCTTTAGGTTTGGACTTGACTCTAGTGGATAATTATTAAATAGAACTGTTAATTAAAAAGTAATTTTATTTCTGCTACTTTAGCAAACCGATCTAATAAAATTTAATTGCTTCTGTTATATCTCTGTGGCTTCAATGTACTCTACACATGCCTTTTTCCCTTCGGAGCTTTCCCGCTCTTGGGAGGCCTCGCGGGTTCCAAGTGGTATCATGTGTATTCGGTAGTCACTACAAAAAATTATAGATATAAGGGCAATTCATTTAGAGGCATTTATTAAAATTGTCTCTAAATTATTATAAATAGAGGCATTTTATTTTTAATATTGTCTCTAAAATATTTTGATTCTATTCTTTACATAAATCTATATGTAGAGGCATTTTAAAATTGCCTCAAAATCATTATACAGAAGACTAATCCGCTAAAAATGCCCCAAATCATTTTGCCTGCGCGCCATTAGACTCCCGCGCGATCGTAACTGATCCCCTCCGTCTCTCTCGGTCGCGGATGATTTCCTCCTCAATCCACCTTCTCCTCCACCACTCCACCTCTCCTCTTACCTCCCTGGGCCCCTCTCGCGCGCCGCAGAACTCTTCGTCATCTTCTCCTTCAACCTCTCCGCCTACTCACGGCCTCCGGTGTACATCCCCGTCTCCCTCATCGCCTCCCTGCCCCCCTTCTCCCCCGCCCATTTCGTCCCCCTCACCATTCCTCAGTAGCCGCAGGGGTCGCCGGCCGGTCCGCTACGTATAGTTCCCCCCTCACCATTCCTCAGTAGCCGCAGGAGCCGCCGGCAGGTCCCCTACGTATAGTTGCTCAACTCTGCAGAGGGCTTAGCCGCAACCAGCACCGGGCGACGCTCCCCGACCACCGCCGTCGCGCTCTTGCTCTACTGCTACGCCACAAGGTTGCTCTGCTGCTACGCCACAAGGTATTCTCCTTTCCACTCCGCCTCCTCTCACCTCCCTAGCACCCTTCCGCTGCGGACTCTTCGTCCATCTTCTCCTCCATCTAGCTGCGGACGCAAAAGATAAATGGGAAAAAGTAATATATCTTTTGATCACCTTTCGGGGAAGTAGATTCTATGCAGACAATGTTTGCATTCAAGCATTACCCTTTCTTTCCTATTGGTTTAGATTCATTTCTCATGTTTCTCTATTGTCCGAGAAGAAAAAATTCATTGTAACTGTGCAGGAGAAATGGTTGATTTCTTAGCCCTTCTTGGGCACACAGATAAATGTAGGGAAGCATATTTAACCCAGCGCAGGATATATGTTCTTTCACCAATTTTCTATTTTGCAGAAGTGGTTGTAATTCAACACTGGGATGGAATATCCAACCCCTTGAGAGGAGCGGAGATCATGCGATTATTCCCTTCTTTGGCGAGATATCATGTCCTTCCAATATTCTGGTTGTCACTTGGTTACCTTTTGAAGAAATTATTGAATGCTGACTAATGCCAACGTTTGAAAGGCATATGTTTCTGTATCAGAATGATCAGAACTTAAATGGAAAGCTAAATTTTATCCCTCTGCTAACAACATATGAATAGCTCTTACAGTCAAAACTAAATTTCTCTGTCTTGATGTGGCAGGTAGAGTATTACTTTAGTGATTCAAACTTGGCTACCACTGAGCACTTAATGAGGTTCATCAGCAAAGATCCAGAGGGATTTGGTAGGTTCTTTTACTTATTAATGCTATATTATGATAAGTATTCAGGTAGACTACCTGTTTTCTTAGCTGTATTGTACAGTGTAAATGCTTACATTATTCTTACTTGTGATTACATGACAATCTTTATGTGCTTTTTTTTTCCCTACATGTTGAATGGATCATTTTAGCACTAATAAGGATGGTTTGAATGATAAAAGCAAGAACAAGAGTATTGGATGGCGTGTGAAATCAAAAAAAAGAAATGATTTACAGACATCATTTTGAGATAATTTTTGACTTGTCTGAGGTGTCATCTGTTGACATGGGACAATTCACACCTGCATGTGGTTGGTATTGCTTTTTGATAAAAAATGTAACTTTGATTTTAGTCATGACTGATATAAGTTTATTACCTTTGCGATGACATCACCTTGATGCTAACATCCCTTATAGGAGTTGAGGCATTGGATGATATCCTTTTACCAGGCGCATGCACATATGCCTGATGGGTTGGGTGCAGGCAAGGTGCATGCCATTAACGTGTGTGCAATTTCTTTTATTTGCCATTTGGTGCTTTGTGCTGATATCTAGGCTATTCGGGGTGAAAGGAATTACTGGATCTTTCAAATCAAAATTTAGATCTCCTGACTCACTTTTTCATTTTATGAACTCTAACATTTGTACGCTAACATGGCTTTCAAAGTGGCTTATTGCTATCTATATCAAATCCCATCAGTGGGCACAAATGCAGGGCTGGTACCACCTTGGGATTCACGTGGGTTCTGACCTTGCAGGTTTCGCGGGGCTGAGGGGAGCCTGCTATCCAAGAGACATTTGGCCTGCCTGCGGATCGGGTGACCAGTGATTTGGGCTTGATCCCGGATGGGTGGGTTTTCTCTTGGTCTTCTGGGGGGATGGAGTTGAAAAAGGTGACAGTGAAACATAATAATATGCATACCTCTAGCAGATTAGATGCCTAATTAAGGTGAGTAAACCGCAAAATCAAACTTGTCAACATGGGGCCTACATTGAATATTAGATAGCAAAACAAGAAAAATTGTGAAAAGTTGGTGACTTCTCTGTATGTTTCCATGACACTTCATATGCCAAATAATTCTGTTAATTTACTGCTAGTGAGTAGTCTTCCTAAACAATTAAATACCTCTATGACTTTTTCTCTGCTCACTGTGTCTTTCAGGATGCCCCGGGCAAGAAGGGCATTACATCCCTTCTCTAAATCATTATCAAAGACAAGGTTATCTGAAGAGCACCTTGATACATCACCTCAGAATATATGCAATAAACATTATGAAAGTTGAAACAAAAAATAGGCATGAAGTAGATTAACAATATAACAATTAATGCAGTTACACGGTAAAACTTGGTTGCATATTGCCTGATGGTATGTCAACAAACCAAAACATAAATCAAGTATATGTGCAGCCTACACACTCATTCTCACATTTGCTCTTCTAACGGCGTTCCGTAACAGTTTCTTCTTTCTTAGTGCCAACAATGTACTGTAAGTGTGCAATTTGTAGCATGATGTTCTCATGCAGCTATCCTACACCTACAACTTTAGAAAGCTTGCAAATCTCCAAAGTGTACATCAAAAGCTTTAGTGTCCATCGTGCTCCTCAAGAAAAGGATGCTTGACAACTTGATGGGCTTTGAAATCAACTTATATCACCATTTTAATGCACAAGCTATGAAGGCATTCACCATCACGCAGTACATATTAGCTGACCATGATACTAGGGACACTGCCACTTTACCAGCATAATGGGCAAATTCTTATTATTCTAAATATTGATATCAAAAACTGCCAGAATCTGTTTCCTGCTGAGGTCTAGTTCCTGTAAGTCAGCAAGTCTAATCACTTGTTTAACCTGGGTAATAATTCTTGGAATCAGAACTTTCAACTGAGGAAACCTATCTTCATGGACTGGTGCATTCCTGGCATACCAAATCTCCCTCAGCCCGTAGATTATAGTCCCAATTGTAAATAGACCAAAGGCAGTGTTACTTTTAACTACATGAATAGAGTGAGTTATTAAACTCTTTACAGTGTTACCAGAGATGGGAAGTATGATGGTGAACATTTGTCTACGTCCACTGAAGGGCACTAGCTTGTAAAAGATTTGACTGGCTTTGATCTAAAGCTTCCTTGAAGCATTTTTTTGGCCTTCATTCCGATGGGGTTGCTCTTTGGTTATTTAATTTTGAAATAATTCTTTATTTATCTACATGTTTGTTTAAGTATTGAAGTGCTTCCTTCATTAAAATGATCTAGTATTGAAGTGTTTCCTCAGTGTCCTCATATATAAAAAGATTACCAAAAATTTTTGTAGAGTAAGAAAATGCAGATGGAAAGATCATCAAGACATCCCATATTTTATGCCTATAAAAATTAATGCAGTTTTCCTTATTTTTGTTCTTCAGGTATCTAACTCAAAAGTAATTGATTAGGTATTAGCATTTCTTAATTCTCCACGGATCAGGTATGAGTATTTCTTTGTGTGTTTTTCGTTTGTTAAAGAATCCCCTACATTCATACCTTTTTGTTGATAATTTAGAATGTATATTATATTCTTAACCTTCATTACACTAACTTTTTTATTACATTTTTCATAGTGATCAAATTTATTTCTTCACACCATTTGATAGTCAAATTTGTTGGAAAAATGTTAGAAAAGAGTTGGATTCAAGAACCAAGGTATATATACATAATAAGGTATTATGGTTATTCTTTTCTGTGATGAAAAAATACGTAACTATGACTTATATATATTTGATTTAATGCTGTAGGGTGAGCAAGAGATATGTGGATGGAGCATTTCAATTTTTAGATTTTGCATTTCAAAAAGTCTCTAGTGATGGGAAGATCATGTGTCCTTGTGTGGACTGTAATAATTGCTTTAGGATGATCAGGCAAGAGGTCTTCGAGCATATAATTTGTCATGGTTTCAGTGTCAACTACACTCATTGGATTTTTCATGGGAAAGGTTCACATGATACTTCAGAAAATGTTGCATTCAATGACTCCGGTACCTCAAATATTGACTCTGAAATGCAATAAATGCTAAATGACACTTTTGTCTTCGCAAATCCGAGTTCATCTACATTTGGAGTATCAAATTCACCACAAAGAATAGATGCTGAGGTTGAAAAGTTTTTTAAATTGATCAAAGATGCTGAGCAAGAATTATACCCAGGATGTAAAAGATTTACCAAGCTATCCTTTCTTGTTAGGTTCTATCAGATCAAATGTCTCAATGGATGGAGTGATAGTTCATTCACTATGATGTTAGAATTGTTAAAAGAAGTGTTGCCTGATGAAGAAACATTGCCAAATTCTCTATATGAGATCAAAAAGATTATTAAGGACTTGGGGCTTGATTACAAGAACATTCATGCTTGCCCTAATGATTGTCAACTATATTGGAAGACAAAGGTTGATGATGAATCATGCAGCACTTGTGGTACTTCAAGATGGATACAAGTTGAAACAAATGGTGAAAATGAGGTGGAATCATCTAAGAAACAATCAAAGATTGCAGCCAAAATATTACGTCATTTTCCCTTAATACCAAGACTTCAAAGATTATTCATGTCATCAAAAACATCTCCTTCTATGAGATGGCATGATGAAGAGCGCACTAAAGATGGCATGATGAGACATCCTGCTGATTCTCCTATTTGGAAAACTTTTGACTATCTTCATCCTGATTTTTCTTCAGATAGTAGAAATGTGAGACTTGGTTTATCAGCTGATGGTTTTAATCCATTTAGGACGATGAGTATCTCTCATAGTACATGGCCAGTTATTCTAATGCCTTATAATCTACCACCATGGATGTGTATGAAACAACCTTATTTTATCATGTCTTTGCTTATTCCTGGCCCTTTGGCTCCTGGTAATGATATTGACATATACCTTCAACCTTTGATAGAGGAGTTGAAAGAGTTGTGGGAAGTTGGGGTTGAAACATATGACGCATCAAGAAAAGAGATATTCAAAATGCGTGCTGCATTATTGTGGACAATCAATGATTTTCCTGCATATGCAAACTTATCTGGTTGGAGTACCAAGGGGAAATATGCATGCCCTCATTGCAATAAGGACACATGGTCTCATTTCTTGACTTATGGTCGAAAGTTCTGTTATATGGGTCATCGCAGATTTTTAGATCATGATCATCGATTTAGATCTGAGTATAGATCATTTGATGGTAAGCAGGAGTATAGAAGTGCGCCTAAATCTTTATCTGGTTCTGATTGTTTGGCACAATTGTAAGGATTCACTTTTACATTTGGGAAGACTTGTCAGAATAAATCAAAAAGAAAAAAGAAGCATGGTAAAGATGTGGATCCATTTTATAATTGGAAAAAATGAAGCATCTTCTTTGATTTACCATATTGGGAGCACAATTTATTACGTCACAATCTCGACGTGATGCATATTGAAAAGAATGTTTGCGAAAGTTTGCTCAATACTATATTTAATGATAAGGATGGCTCGAAGGATAACTCGAATGCTCGTTTAGATTTGCAGGCTCTTAACATAAAGCATGCTCTTCACTTTGTATCAGATGGCCATAAAATTATAAAGCCTACTGCATGCTTCACATTGAAAGATCAAGAAAAAAAGGCTTTTTTGTAGATTCTTAAAAAGAATAAAATTCCCAGATGGTTATGCAGCGAACATCTCAAGATGTGTGCGTGTAAAGCAATGCAAGATATCTGGATTCAAAAGTCATGATTTTCATGTTGTCATGCAACATATTCTTCCTCTGATAAGCACAAAGACTTTACCAAGAAATGTGAGCTCAATCTTAGTTGAACTAAGTAAGTTCTTTAGAGAACTATGCTTAAAAGTTCTTAACGTGCATGCTCTTCAAAGCCTAGAAAGAAGAATTGCTCTCACACTTTGTCAATTGGAGAGGATTTTTCCTCCATCTTTTTTTGATGTTATGGTGCATTTAACCATTCATCTAGCAAGAGAGGCAAGTATTGGTGGGCCTGTGCATTATCGATGGATGTATCCTATAGAAAGGTTAGTTGAATATATAGTTACACATGCATTCTATTAATTATATATACTAGTATAATCATTTTATGTGTTTTTTTATAGGTATCTCTCCAAATTAAAGTCATATGTTCGTACTAGAAGTCATCCCGAAGGTTCAATTGCTGAAGGTTATATTGTGGAAGAATGTTTAACTTTTTGTTCAAGATATCTAAGTAGTGGGGAGACCAGGTTTAATAGGCCAATCCGTAATGATGATGCCACACCTGAGACAAATGTGTTTGAAAGTTCATCTTTCTTTAAACAAGAAGGTCGTCCATTGGGGAAGTGTGAAGCTATTGTTCTAGATAAAATAGATCTAAAACAAGCACATAGATATGTGCTATTTAATTGTGAAGAAGTTACAACATATCTTGTGTAAGTTTTTATTATTCTATTTATTCCTACATCATATATTTGTCCAAGTTCTACTTAATGCACTTGCTATGTAGGGAACATAAAAACATCATAAAATGTCAACAACGGCATATACGTCCAAAAGAGTTAGAGCGCATTCACAATGAAAAGTTCTCTATATGGTTTAAAGACCATGTAAGTGACCTTTGGAGCGTTGTTAAACAATTCAATTTAAACTATGTCATTGAGAGACTAATGATTATATTTTTTTTCTTTTGTTGTAATAGGTTCAAAAGTTACGGAGTTCAAATAATCAAAATGTCACTGAGTTAATTGCATGTTTGGCTCGTGGTCCAAGTGATATTGCTAGGAGATGTGATGGATACATAATAAATGGTTTCAGATTCCATACGAAAAGTCGTGAGATGCATAAGAAAACTCAAAATTGTGGAGTTGTTTTAACTGCAAAGTCATCAAGCTTTTCAAGTGCCTCAGATAGAAACCCTATTGTGGGAGATTTGACATATTATGGTGTGTTGAAGAATATAATAGAACTCAACTATAATCAAGCTGGAAGGGTTGTATTATTCAAGTGTGATTGGGTTGATGTTCTAAATCCAGAAAGAGGAGTGAAAAAAGATGAATTTGGCCACACTCTTGTGAACTTAAGAAGGCTTTGTTATGGGGGTCAACAATTGTTAGATGAGCCCTTTGTTTTTGCTAATCAAGTTCAGCAAGTGTTCTACATAGAAGACCCTCTTGATGTGGATTGGCATTTTGTGAGAAGAATAGATCCTCGTGACTTCTTTGATATGGAGACTATGTCAATAGAAGATGGCCTTGGCAACAATATGCAAGAAAGCGTCCGATTCAATGTACAAGAAGCAGATGCAGACATGACTTTAGTACCTAATGAAACTAATGACTTTGATGACCTTAGTTTGGTTAGGGCAGATATGGATGGGGAAATAGTTGACATGTTATTGACAAATGTACAAAAGCAAGTAATAGGTGTTGATGGTGAATATGTGATTGATGAAGAGGATGACTAATAGATACTATAACCATTTTTATGATGTTTTCATTAGTGTTAATCTATCAGTCATTAAATTTTCAATTTTGATGTTTGCCTTCGTTTTATCTTTCTGCTCTTATTTATATTGTCATAGATCTGACATTCTTTGTTTGCATTTAGTCTATAATGTTTGTCATGATTAGTAGGCTAAGATAATATGAAGCGCAGCAAGTATACATCCTCAGATTCAACAAGGGTCACAAGATCTAAGGCTTACCAACAACTTCCAATAGAAATCCTTCCAACTAACCTCTTAAGAGATGATATTCATCCTCAACAAGGAGGATAGGATATACCTATGAGGCCAATGGTACAGGAAGATCCATTAAACCCGGGAAGAGATGCTATTGAGTCAAGCTCCTTACATCTTGGAGAGGACTCCTCTACTGCGAGAAAAGAAGGTTGTATAAATAATGGCTATAATCTCATAAATATTTAATGGTGTTAAAATTTATATTATTGGCATGTTAAATTCTCTTTTTTTTCATATCTTTATTAGGTGTTAGAAGTGATCGCCGGACACGTGGTCCAACACATTACAAGGATATTTGGACTTTGAGTGAACGTGAAAAAATTCCTATCAAGACTAATGAGTATGGGCAATCGATAAATGAGCATACCTCTAAATTGTCAAACTTTCTTGGCACACTTATAAGGCAACATGGTTTGTTAAATGGCACGGATTGGAGACATGTGGACAAGACAATTAAAGATGATATCTGGGAGGATGTTAAGGTAAGAAGAAGTAATTGATATTTTTAGTTTTCTTATTTTTTAATTCACATAGAAGGAAACATTGCCATGCAGAGCCGCTTTGACTTTGATGGTGATTGTAAGGATTGGGTTTTAAAGTCAATTGCAAAGAAAATAAGAGCTTGGAAGGCAACAATTAAGTCAAACTATTATAATCTCTTTGCGAATGATGAGAATAGAGTGAGAGCTTGTCAAGATAGTAGGATTGATTTAGATCAATTAAAGGAAGCTCTTGATTTTTGGAATTCAGAGAAAGGACAGGTATCTACTACAATGTTCAAAATAATTATAAGAGTTATTGCTAATCTATTCACTTTTCTAAATCAGGCCATCCGTATAAAGAATAAGGTAAACCGTGCACAACAAAAAATTTCGCACACCTCAGGTACCAGAAGTTTTGCTAGGGTAAGAGAGATGGAGGTATGCACTTTATACTTGTGACTATTTATTACATTTTGTCCGTGAACCAAAATCATTTGCTGAACTAAGCCAATAAATGATACCAATGTGAATATGATTAGTGGCTACCAAACACATATCATTTAGTAATTGGTTTAGTGATGATCTATTTTACTATTGAACATTTTTATTAGAGAAAGAAGATGCCGAATGGTGAAGATCCTCCTAGAGCTCATATATTCATGGTAACACATACACGTAAGAATGGGAATCCTGCGGACGAGACATCTGCTGAAATAATAGTAAGTGTCTTCTTAAATATTTCATTTGTTCTGATTTATTTAAGTTTGTGTGCAACTAATTTATTACTTTAAATAATTATTTATTTTCTTTAATCTTATAAGTCACGTATCCAAGAATTATACTCTGAATAACCTGGGGGATCTCAAATAATGGAGAAAGTCTCAAGGAATGATGTATTTTCTCAAGTCATGGGAGCAGATGGACGTAGTTGGGTTAGGACAATTGGGATGGGCCCTAGACCATCAAAGGTGTTTGGTGATAAAACCAGTCGTGTTACAATTAGAGAGAGAGTTTCTACTAATACAGAGGAAGTACAGAAAATGCGAGAAGAGATGAAAGTACTGCAAACTACAGTAGAGTCCCTTGGGCGTTGTTTGATGGGAGTACTATAAAATGGTGGAGAGAGTACAAGTAACATCAATATCAATGACATGCTAGGTGCTTTCAATTTCCCAATGACTAATATGCAGGTAATTTGAAAATATATCTTTGAATGTCATATATTAATATGAACATAGCTCACTTCTTTTATGTTGATTTAATAGGATTCAAATGCCACCACGAATATGAATGATATTTGATCTCCACATGAGCATTCATCCTCTCAAGCATGCAACATAGAACAAAATCAAGAGGTAAAAAATATATCTATACAAGATTGCTTACTTGTATTATAGTTGCCAACATTCTCAATAATTTGAAATAAGAATTTTTGGACAAATGTTTATTAGCATTATTTAATCTGAATTTCAGAGACACTCTTTGCTAATAAGTAGAGGAAAGGGTCCTCAAGCATGTAATCAGAATGTAAGTTAACAATAGTTTAGATCATTGCTTTATTACATTTCTAATTTTTGAATTTTTATACTTAGAATCTGTTCATTTCAATTGTTTAACTAAGATTCGTTTATAGACTGTTGAAGATGTCTTTTTAAAGAGTTGGACTGAAGTTGATATTGTGGTAGCTTCTGGGATCGTTGTTAGTAAAGATTCAGAAAAGAAAGTTGGAGGAGTGGAGCTAGGAGAATTTTTTTGTGAAGTGTCTATTGAAATACCTATACAACCATCAGCACCACTTATTCGACCATACAATGATGTTAGAACAATTGGAGATGCCACCGGCAAAACAATAGCATGGCTAAGGACACATGTAATGACTTTCATCTCTTTTACATTTCTACTTTAATTTTAATCAGGAATGAAGTTAAAGTCTTTTAATTTGAGTTATTAATTTTTATTTGTCATTTTATTTGCAGGTTGAAAGGAAAAGAACTTGAAGATGATGATAACATGAGTTTTTTTTTTATTAGGTTGCACATTTTGATCACTTCATGTTATAGATGGATGAGAGAGATAGAATTTATAAACCTTACTACAGAGATATAACATTGTTTTAAATTTCTAGATTTTCATATGAAGAGTTGTGAACTAATCTTTTATTGTTGGTTGTGTATGTAGATAGTTCAACATATCTTTTATTTCTGCATTCATATAGTTCAAATATCTCTCTGACAAAAAAGTTGTGAAACTGGCTACTTCTGTGTGTAGGTGAGTGCTGTGGGTATGGCTGTTAGAGATAGTAGGCTAGGGATCTCCTAGTTAGGATACAAACCTCACCCCCCCCCCAAACGAAAAAAAGCAGATTAAAATACCACAAGTAGGTTGTTTTACTTCATGGGCGCATACAGGTCTCAAGATTTCAAGAGGGAGAGGGAGATATGAGTTGGAGATCGTATTGCCTCCCAGAAGGGCAAGCTGGTCTCAGTTGGGGGCACATGGGTACCATCTAATATGGAATCAACTTGGTATTTTTGTCAAAACATGTAATATGGATCCAGATGCAACCTTAAATGCCGAACTCAAGAGCAAAGAAGCAGTATTGCATCATGTGGATCTCCTTGGTTATATCTTATTAATATCTTCCAAATATAGATATATGTTTGCGTTAAGGCTGCCTGCAAGGATCATGCTGCTCACAGTCTAGAGTTCAATATTATTGCTGGCAATGGTTGTTATTGCTGGCAGAAAGCTTATATGGTTGTTATTGCTGATATTTTTTTTCTCATGTTTTTCTACTTAATATGCAACATCTCTATTTGTGATGCTTATCATCTTTGTTGCATGTCTATCTGGTGATGCAGACCTATTGTTCAGACCAATATCATATGTTTAACTACAAATGAAAAATTATTCAAATCTGATATCAGAAACTCAATCACATGGTACCATAAATTGCACTATCTAAGCCATTCATTTGTTTGCCCGATGCATGAGAAATAGATGCTAAAACTATATGATTTTAATCCACAAGTAGTTTACTAATAGTGGAGAAGACTTAACAGTATCAATTAAAAAAGTGAAGTTTCAATCATGTGGTTTTGGAAGTAGGTGGCACCTTTCCTACTTTGCCATGAGTGGAGTTGGAACCTCTTTATGTGCATATATATATATATACACACTAAATTTTTGTGAGTTTGTAATTTTTTTATTCCTAAATAGGTGCCAGCCTGCAAACTGGGAAGAAACCAGGTCAAGTCCAGCTGGGTTCCAATCCACTTTTCTTGTTTCCATTCAGAAATGGATAGACCTCATTATGACACTTTTACTTGTATTAGGTCCATTGAAGCCATCTTTCTTGTACTACATCAATTTGGGTCAATTTGATCATTTCCCCTGATTTTTCACAGGTTTCTTAGGACCATTTAGAAGCTCTTTTCCTTTTCACAGGTAATTGCTAATGTTGGCCTGGATAAAAAGTTATACACATTTGATTTGGGGAGCAGAAGGCCTACATCTTGCACCACTCATGAGGCACCATTCTCTTCATTGGCATTTAGAGATGATATCCTCATATTGGCTGATGGAACAAATACTGGCCGTGTGGTGTTCTATGATATCCGGGGGAAACCTCAACCATTGACTGTTCTTCGAGCTTACAGTAATTCTGAGGTACAAGTTTTCTTCCATGTATGACATGTCTCAAAGTTGGAATCTACTAAATCATTTGACCTCAGTGGCATAGGATTTTCCTTCCATGAGGGAGGTTTAAGGTTCAATTCCCACCTCCTGCGGTTGTGCAGGTGAAGGGTTTTGTCGCACGAGTTTTGTGGGACCTTTCCTGAGTGCTCCCCTTAGTGGCAGGACATGTAAGGAGAGTATTTCCTCCTGCAGTAGGACCCCTGTGCCTGCAATAATGGCCTCAATTGGTGGGAAGGTCGCAGTGGTGTGAAAAATGTCCTCTGACTTTGTTAGATTCTTCTTGTTGTTTTGCCCTTTCTCCATGTACGGTCATATTTCTTAGGAAGCAGTTTTACAATTCCAGATCTATGTGAATATCTTCTTGGCATTTGGCAAGCTTTGCGTAAAAGAGAAATAAACAAGATCAACAATTTATTCCTTCGAGGAAGTGCGTGAATAGTCACACTGTCCTCTTTGACAACTTATTAACTTTTCATATCTACTGCTGGTTTCAGTCGTCAAATATTCCTAATTATAGAACCCAAAGTCAATTTTATGTGGAGGAGTCTTGACTCCACAGTTCATGCTATTGGAGGGTGGTTGTGGCCTTGTGGGGCTTAGTGTGAGCCCTGCAAGGAATGTATTTCTCAATTGTGTGTAAGCATGTACGTGCCACAAAGGGAACTGCTGATATTCTGTGATGCAAAATTTCATCTTCCCAATTAGCCTTTTGATCTTTATTTGAATATTTCATGGCATATTGTGACTGGAACAATGCTGAAAGTTTCTTAACTATACTGAATCTTGTGTGGTGATAGCTAGACTCTTCCAGATTTGAATGTGTAAAACTCCATTTTGTCCTGTTTTATCTTTGTGTCACTAGTATTGTTAGGAAAAATCAGCTGCATTGACATGCATCATTTTTTGAAACAAAGATTTGAGAAAAGCATTGCATCTCATTAGTATAGTCTAGATGTAGTCATGTATCATGTGAATTGAGGACTGATTTTTGTTTCTCTTTGGAAGAAAGAACTTTGGCAGAAAGGTATTGCTTCTTTACAAGTATGGAGCAGAGTGGGGAACCAAATGGTCTTGCAAAAGGAGTAAAAAAATAATTGTGTCAAAGTTGGAAGCTTCAAGGATGTAAATCTATTCGGAGTGGGCACTGTTACATGTGTGTGTATGGGCCGGGTGAAGGAATATCAGCTGGAAGTTTATTTCAGAGAGATAAGACTGGAACCATAACTCTCCTTTAGAGCTCTTATCTATTTGGTGTATGATTCTCAAAATGGTAGAGCCAATTGGTATTTTTTTTTTACCATTCAGGGTTGGTGCTCAAATATTTTTCATCTTTTGTTCATTCCTGTTTTATATTTCTGCTGATGAGGAAGTGTTCTTTGTCTGTGAAGGAGAGGAATGGAGAGTTTTCTGGAAGAAATACCTTGTGACAGGGAGGTTATCAAATTAAGCTTTTGTCATTTTATAACTCATATAGAATCATGCCTTCTTTGTCATGGTGTTGATGAAAGCCATTCATTTTGTGGATTGAAGACGTTTCTTCATTTATCATTTTTTAATACTAATGCTTTTTAGTTTCCCTCAGGCAGTTACAAGTTTATGTTGGCAAAGATCAAAGCCCTTAGTCATGAGTGAGAATTGTACCTCTGAGATTGCTCTTCTTGGAGGAACTGTAGAAGATTCTGTTCTCATGCCTGATCCACTCCTTTCCACATCATCAAGCTTTTCTGGTATGATGGCAGCATTTTCTCGTGGCTCATCAACAGCTGCTACTAGTGGATCAGTGTCTACTGCAACACATGTTTCTGCAGCAGAAGAGACTCCCCTTCGGTGTCAGTTATGGCCAGGCGGATCTCTGTCAAGGTTGCAGGCTCCACGAAATACCTTTAACTTGAAAGATGATATGGATGTTTTCTCCCCACTTGTTG
Organism: Amorphophallus konjac; assembly: GCA_022559845.1. Classification (NCBI taxonomy): domain Eukaryota; kingdom Viridiplantae; phylum Streptophyta; class Magnoliopsida; order Alismatales; family Araceae; genus Amorphophallus; species Amorphophallus konjac. The sequence continues at coordinate 66,963 of JAHNEJ010003319.1, read as the reverse complement.
ATGTTCAGCCAATCACACCTTCTCTTGGTAATTGGTGGGATGACCATGATGAAGTGAAAAAAGATAGTCTAGCTGGTGAGAAGAAGTCAACATTGTTCCATTCATTTACTTCTCTCTTTTGGGCAGTTCAGTACTTTTTGCTCTAGTTGATATTCATGTTCCCACTTTTGTTACAGTGGAGACATCTCACATGCATCTCTACTGTCATCATTCTCAGAGTTTTTAAAATTTTGTTTTATGCCTTCCAAAAATTGTTTTTGCTAATGCTCATTACCACCTCCTTTATATTTCAACAAAACTTATAGGCAGTCATGTTCTGGTTCTATGATTAAAGCAATAAAATTTTCTTGGTTTAAGTCAATTGTATGCAAGGATAATAGTTTTCATCTAGATGTTAATCTGTAGGTTTACAAGCATTATATTCTATGATTGTCCCTATTTCTGATTTATTTGAGTGGCTATAGATTATGGAGAATGGCTGCATTTTTTTTGGGTGCATGGCAACATACTTTATAAGTCATTTGTTTTTGCTTTGGTTACTTTTGTTTTTGGGTGCTACCCTATTTAAAGTGTCAGATTCTAAATGAGACAGGGTAAACATGATGAAAATAGATATGATAAGAACAAAATGAATGGATTTCAAAAGAAAAAAATTTACCAGGTGCAAAAGAAAATGTTTCAGCCTCCTTGTTAGCTTTATATAGGAGCAGAAAAAAATAATGAACAATACTAAGAAATAAATGCATTTTGTAAGTTTCAAGCAAGATGGGACAAAAGGATCGGTTCCATCCTATATATTGTCCTTTCCTATCGGTTCCATACTTGCAGTTTCCAATACTCACTGAACAGGTGACCAATAGGTTATAACTGTCAGTCAGGAGATTAGAAACCCATATATTTAGACTTCCTTGCTACGGGTCCTTACAAACAAAGAAAATTAGGAGGGGAAAAACACTGCACAGTATGTTCTTACAAATTCTTAATTAAATAATTAGTAATTATTATTAATAGGTACATCCGATTGACATGACCCTTGGCATATCAGGGAAATGCCCAAATGACCATCGCACACAACAATGGAAGGATTTGAGAAGACTCCTCAGAGACCAACCATGCGGCACTGGATGATTGACGTTGGATTCTGATAGTTGCATCAAGTGAAGATTTAAAGGTTGTCATGAACATTTTAGCTACACTAGAACCTCTGTTCTAGCATTTGTTGTTCCATCAGAGACTCCTGTTAGGTAGGTTGTCAAGCAATTCTAGAGGTTGTTAGGAAGAGTTTCTTAGAACCTTGGGTTCTGTGTCACATGGAAGTTTCTCTGAACACTCGTGTGTGAGTTTATTGATGTTAAGTGTAACCAATAATTCTAGAATTCATAGCTTACCATTCAAAAACAGTGAGCCCTCTAATGAAGTGGTAGTCTTTTTTAGATGTTTTTGAAAGATAATATAGCAGGTAAAGTTGCATATGAATATGCAACTTCTATCACCATAAGAAAACAAAATGAGATGTACAGATTTATCTCTCCATGCCTGATGATGAGACCATTCAGTAAGACAGGAGTCGGCAGCAGAGGCAATAACCATTTTTTGGAAGACTTATGGCAAAATCTAATAGGTTAAATGCATATTGAAGCCAACTTTGTTGCATAGGCAGAGAAACCTTCAAACAGAAGATTTCTTGGGGAGTATATAGAACTTCACAACAGAGAAACTAGGATGTGTTAGAAGTGGTGAAAGCATTTATTAAGAAGTTAGCTCCAAGCTTGATAGTAGGAATAGATACACAAGATTGGTCTCAGGTATACAGTTGCATTCTTGGTCCAATTATAAGCAGCCAGATAGGTAGGAAATTGCAATTTCTTCCCTATGCTCCTTGTCTTCAATTCCCACAACATTTGATGGATCCTTGAAGAATACTATGTGATGCAACAAAATATTTTGGAACACTAATGGGGTCAAAAACAAAGTGAGCTGAAAACAGATGAAAACAAACGCAGATGAGAGAGGAAGGGCACAATATCCTAGGAAACAGTTGCTACTCTCTCACCCCCCATGCTTTCTTATTATTTAACTTGCGTTCTGTGCATACAAATTTTGAAGAGAGAAAATCTGAAGTTCCATGTTTGAGATTGCAAGATATCTATAATGGGATTATATGAGTCTGCCTACTGATTGTCTTGGCTTATCTAGGAGACTTTTCTTACACTTATTGTAGCTCTTTTCACAATACTTTTTAGAATGATGTTTAAGTGTTTGGATGCATCTGTTGCCGAAGGAGATTCAACTCCAAGATACGCCAGGGAGGGCAGTAGGGTGCCATCTCCCCAGTATTCTTTTGTGGATCTGCAAGGGAAAGAGGAAGTACCTAAACAAGTGGTATGGTATAAGCAATAGACCTCACTCTAATTTGCCTATTTATATATGCTCTCCAATCCAGGCACTGTTTAAAAATTCTAGGAGCAGTTGCTTCTGCTCTCCAGTTCACCATTAACAAATTCTAGTTGTATGGTATGAGCAGGTGCATGCTTCATAGTTGGTAGTAGTATGACATGGAATCTTGTTCTGCTCTGGCTGTGAAATAAAGTAGAGAAATCTGAATCTTTTTCTTTGCTGGCAACTGTGTGAGAGGCTCGGGTGGGCCATGAAAGTGAGGATTGATATGGAAGAAGACTACCAATAATTTTACTCTCAAGTCATGCTATCAGCTGCTAAAAAATAATTTGCCTTCACATTCCCTATTTGTGGTAGTGTATTTTTTTAATTTAACCTTCTTATATATATATATATATATATATATATATATATATATATGTTTAGTTCATAATCCTACATTTTCTTTTGAAAGTTAACATCAGAGGCTATTTCAGCCTGATGACCTTCAGGAAATTATCAAATAAAGCATTGTTAAAATTCATTAATTAATTTTCAAGCCCAATCTTCATTTATGTTCTAGTTTCTATCAGATTACAGGGAAAAAGAAGTTTGTTTGCATTATGCTTTTTTACAAGGACAACAACATACTGAATCATTCTCCTTTTTCCCCCCTTTGTTTATTCAATATCTTACATATATAATTTATGCAGCTTGGATTTGTCTTCATGATATCATCTTTCATTAGCAAGTCATCATCTGCCATGACTGTGGGGTATGTTGTATTCATCATTGGGTTTTTAACCCAGGTAAAGCAAAAATGTGGAGCTTGTATTGTGAAATTGTGAAGCAGTGGTGACATCCAATAGATTGTTTAAATGTTCCAAAGAAATTGGGTTTTTTTTCTGTATGTGATTTTGTGAAATTTGTTTGTGTTGATCTATTTGTGCTCAGGCTAGATTCATCAATTATTGAGGTAAATAAAGCACATGTAAATGTGTAAGTTGGCTCAGACTGAAAATGGTAGTTCATGTAGCAGAAAATGTGGTGAGAAACCTTACCTTGTTCTTCTTTTACATATTCTACCATATTCTTTTTCTCTCTCTCTTTGGTTGTGCTTACGGTTGCTATTTTTGTTGCAGTATAGATAGATTTATCACCCACGAAGTCTTTGCAATGCATTGGTAGGGAGGATACAAGTGCCATGACCGCATGCCAAGCCATCCAACCATTTGACTTCTCTTACTACTTGTCCACCAGCAATAAAATGTTTGTGCCTAAAGAGCACCAAGGGAAAAATATTTTATATATTTTAAAGAGTTTTTGAGTTTGTATATTTTGTTTACAAAGTGAAAAATTGAAGTTCTATGATCTGAGTTGTATTTATAAGTCATGGATGCTATACATGTAATCGTGATATTTTTATGATTTGATTTTAGAATACAACTTTGTTAATACATTGTCTTTGTCAATCAGTATGATGCCTTATTTATGTTTTGGTTAAAAGGTGGACAATTTATATACTCATGTTGTATAATGGTGAGTGTTTGTGTATGTCAATGGATTACGAAGAATCAGATCTATGTATTGATTGCATGTTAGAAATGTTAACATTAATTTTTACATTTTACGATGGTTATTTTGGTGTAATAATTAAAAATTAGAGCCGTTATAGATTGGTTGTTAGTTATTGGGACAATTTGTAAAAGAAAATGCCCTCAAAACACGTTCTTTCAAGTGATTATTATGGGGTGATTTTTACATGATTAGTTTAAAATAGGTTATTTGGGGCAGTTTGAAGACGTAATTGCCCTTAAAACATGTTCATCAGAGGCATTTGGTCAACAAAATTGCTCCTATTAAAATATTTAGGGGCAATTTTTAGTGCCGCTAATGACAACATTAGGGGCATTTTTTAAAAAGTGCCTCAAAAGCTTTTAGGGACCGAGGCAACAGGGGCACATTTTAAATTGCCCCTAAAATTAATCAAATTGCCCCTAAAGGTTTTTAGGGCATTTATCTCCATTTTATGGGGCATTTCTCAAATGCCCTTAAAAGCCTATTTTCTTGTAGTGAGTTCTACCGGGTACATCTGGTATCCGGGATCCGGGTCGCTACAGTTGGTATCGGAGCAGTGTTCTGAGATGTTCGGAGTTCTTTTCTGAGCTATCGGAGCATTGTTGTGTGAAGTACATGGGAATCTGAGATATACGGTATCCAGAGTCGTGAGAGTCCAGTACAGTCTTCAGCTGGCTTTGGTGTTGCGATGATTTGTCGCGTTGTTTTCTTCGTATGTTGTCTTGTGCGTGCTGCTCTGGCACTGTACGAGATGGTTCTGCTCTCGTCAGGATTGTGACAAGGTGTTTCTTTTCATCGTTGTGCTTGTTTCGGATCATGTTGTATTTGGCAGTGTTCGTCGAAAGGCTTGAATCTACAGTACATTGTTCGAGGTTTTCTCCGTGTGTTGTTCAGGTTGCTGTTGACCTTTAGCCTTGGTCTGATGACCGTACACGTTCTCACGTTGTCTTGGTCATCTCGGCTTGAGTCTGTTCAGCTCCTGATGTGTTTCGCTTCTGTTGAAGTGCTCGATTAGATTCCGTGTTGGAGAAGTTGCTCAGGCAAGCTAGGATTTCCCTTCCTGGCGAGCTTTTGTGATTGAGCTTCCTGCTTCTCGTCCCTTCTGGTGGAATCTTTTCGAGGTTTGCCTTGGAATTGCTGTCTTGGTGATGCCTTTGTCCTGTGTCTGCTTAAGTGTGGACAGTTTTATTCTGAGCTTGATCTGCTCTTTGTTATACGGCTGCTTGGCTTTGGACTCCATGATGGTGTTAAGAGCTGTCGTGCACCGTGTTTTGTCGTGCCGTGTCCAGCGGCCGGTGTATTGTGAAGGCTCATTTATCGTTTTCAGGACGTGAAGGTAAACTGAGATCGATGCTTTCCTTGTGCTTTGTGCTGAAGCTGGTGCTCTTCTCCTGTTGCACTTAGGCTCCTTGTGATCGGTTGTTCGTGAGATCAGTACTCGTGGCGTGTTGTTTACGATCTTCATTGGTTGCGAAGGCGTCTGGTGTGTACTGAGATGCGGATATCGAGGTCTCTTCTGATGCCTGCGTGCGTTGTTGAGTATGCAGCTGAAGCGTGTGAGTTGGCTACTCACTGGTCGAGAGATTTGCTTCTTCTCGATGTGACTTCGGCTTGGCTTCCTGTGCCTTGACGTTGTTGTTGCCGTGCAGTTGCTGGTGTTTGTCTGGTATTGGCATTGGCATTTGCGAGTGTTGGGGAATTTGTCGGCATTCCTGCTGATTGAGTACCCTCTACTCTGCATTTTCTTCTCTTGGGTGTTGTGCTCTCGAGGTGTGTTGGTAGTCCTTGAGATGCGTTCCCCGAGATCGTGGTTGTTGTTTTGGCGCTATTTCTCTATGATTTTGTGTCTCTGTTTTGGACCAGGTCTTGTCAGTTAGCCTTGCTGTACTCTTTTTCCTTAGAGTTAGCTTGCGACTCGATCAGATGTAATATCTGAGTGAGGACTGACTTGGTTGTGCCTGTGGTCCAGTGTTGTCATTGACGTCCTGTGTGCCAGGTGTTCCCTGTTACCTTTGGCACTAGAGCCGATGATGTGGTCGAGAGGTCAGCTGTGAGTACTGTGTCTCCTCGTGTAAGCTTTCGCTTTCCGTGCTGCCGTTGTGTTTCTCGGTCGGTTGTTTGTGGTTGTGGCAGTCGTGTCTCTTTCCCCTGTGAGACGTAAGCGACGTTGCCCTTGTTTCGGAGGTGTCGGACTTGTTTCCACTTGTGCCGTGCTCAATCCAGAGCATGTGCTCGTGATTGTGGTCTAACAGTGTTCCTCTGAGCTGTGTTTCTCGAGATTTGTGTTGTTTCCGTGGCGGTGTTGTTCGGTTGTTCTTCCCTGCTTCTCCTTTGTTAGTCCATAATTTCGGGGATGAAATTTCTTAAAGGAGGGGAGGATGTAATGCCCTGGATCCTTGGTAGGTCTTGCTGGATCTTCATTGGATCTGTTGGATTTGTTTCAGTGAGTTCCGGTTCGCTTTTGTGGCTTCCGAGTTGAGCTTTACGATCCGTGTGGGTTTTTCTCTCGTACTAGTTACGGAATCCTACGGTGAGTTTACTTGTCAGTTCCTCGACTCGTGGATGCTGCAGCGACGATGTACTCTTCGAGCCGGTCGTTTTGACTATTTTTGCGTATTTTTCGGAGATAGGGCAAGAAATCGGATTTTTCAAAAATTAGGAAAATTCCTAATTTCTTTTCCTTTTTCTTTTCCTTCCTCTCTCCTTCCTTCTCATTTCGCCGCCGCCGTCTTTCTCTCCCATTTTCTCTCCTCTCGAGCCTCCTCGGCTCCGGCTGCAGACAGGGTACCTAGAGGCACGTGTTGGGGATGCTGTGGAGCTGGCTGGGTGCGCGACGGGACGAGGATCGAGATGGATTTGGCGCGATCCCGAACGGTGGATTCAAAGCCGGTGTTTGAGCTCGCGGCGTGGTTTTCGGCGCGGTTTAGTCCCTTCGGGGCACGGTTTCTTCGATGGAGGTAGGGTGATGGTTCCTCACTTCCTCCTCTCCGTTTTCCCTGCCCTTGCACATCGTTTGGCGCGGAAACGGCCGAGTTTGGGCTTGTTTAGCCTAAACCGTGATTTTCAGGTTTTGTAGGGTTCGCCGGAGAACGGCAACCATTTGTAGCTCGGTTAGTGTTGAACTGACCGTTGGGATGTTAGGATCCCATTCATGCTAGTTTCGTGTTGATTGGTGGTCATTCGAGGCCGGTAGGAGCCCGGGAACCTCGTTGACTCTTTTAGGGTCGATTTGTTAAAATCGCCCCGATCTAGCGTTTTAACCCGTGCATGTGGGCTTTTTAGCCTCCTAATGTAGTTTTTCATCGTCGATGGTTGTTTCCCCTGCGCGTCGGCGTGAATGGGGCGTGGAACGGGCCGATTTGGCCAACCCTCTGTTTTCCCGCCGTGACTGGTGTGGCGGTCGTTCCAGGGACCGTCACAGTCCCTGACGGCCCCACGACAGACCGTCATAGCGTCTGGGCGATTTTTAGTTCTTGGTGGTTTTGAGGGTGTGACGGCCCAGGGGTGGCGCGTCACAGCCTCCTGACGCGTCCGGTGTGACGCGTTACGCCTATCTTGTCGTTTAGTGCTTTGGTTAAGTCGGTTCCCCTAACGCGCCTGCCCTAGTCCGTCAGGTGGGAGTAACGCGCCCGGTGTAGGCCGTTACGTTCTGTTTGACTTTGTGTTTGACCGTGAGTCGGTTTGTGTAACGGTGGTGTCCACGTGCGTCACAGCGTTGTAACGCGCCTGTCCCAGGCCGTTATGTGCTGTTCTGGCTGAGTTGGGTGGCTGCGTCGTTGGCTCTAACGGCTCCGCCCTCATCGTTAGGTGTCTGTAACGCGTCCGTGATGGACCGTTACGTGCCTGTCGACCAGTGTTTTCTTGACTTGAGCCTGTTGGCCCTGACGCGTCTGCCTTGCGGCGTTACGCTGTGTAACGCGCCTGGTCTAGCGCGTTATGTGGTTCAGGTGTCGTTTTGAGTTGAGGTCTGTTGGCCCTGACGGCCCGGGTCGGGCGCGTCAGAGCTGTGTAACGCGCCTGGTGTAGGCCGTTACGTGCCTTCTGTGTTCTAGGTGTCGATTAGGGCGGTGTGTGTGACGGCTCCCCCTGTGACCTTCACGTGGTTGTGACACGTCTGTTTTAGACCGTCACGGTTGGAGTGTAACGGCCTGAGCTAGACCGTCACGTTCGTGTAACGGTCTAGGGGTGGTGCGTTACAATCCTTCTGCCCCGATTGCCGTCGTTTTGGTTTCTGCTTGTCTTAGCTTGTCCTTGTGGTCTGCCCGCTGTCCCGTGGATGTCTCCTGACGTCCTATGAGGGCTGAGACTTCGTTGTAAGGTGGCCAGGAGTCTTCTTGCTTGGGGTAGGATTCTCTATCCTACTCTTGTGTGCGCCTTTGTCTGGTTCCGGTCAACCCGGGGTGACCTAGTGGTTGATAGGTGACCTTGTGTGGGTGTCTTGGCGGTTCTGTCCAGTCCGAGACACTGGTTCTGGATATCTCGAGGTGTTGCCTTATCTCGGTCCGTGTGTCCAGGTGTGCTGAGGGTCTCCGATGTCCCCTCAGGTCTCCGTTATTCGTTTTCTGCGGAGTGTTGTTTCTTGTGGCTTAGGAGTAGACCGATTGGCGGCTTGTTCCGCTATTTATGACGATCTTGCCTTTGAGTCATTCGACTCGGGATCGTTACCTGGTAGGTCTAGTTATCTTGTTCTGAGTCTGTTGGCAGTGGTCGTACTGCCATTGGTGACTTGGAGTACGTGTCGTGGGCGTTCTTGCCTGTTTGTACTTCGGCACTTGTGTTTTAGAGTCTCTGTGTCTCGTGAGCCTCCATTTGTTGTTACCCTAAGGCCTTTGAGTGCCGACCCGCCTGCGGATGGCGGAGGGGTATTCCCGATATACGGTTTGTAAGCTAGTTCTGTGGGCTCCTGTGTGGTAGTAGCGTCCGCTACGGGGAGAAAACTAGCTAGAGGCCTGGCTTGGGCATAAAGCTTGTGTGTGCACACGTGGTCAGGGGCGGTTGGACTGACGCCGACAGGCGTGACCCTGACTAGTTACTCGTCATGTTGGTACTGCGGTCCCGCTTTGCGTAGGGTGCCGTTGTTTCTCCTTGGACTCGGAACAGTGGTTCCTTGGACTTGGTTCTGTAGGTGTCTTGTCCCTGTCGATTCTTTGGGACGACAGCGTTGACTAGATGCTTGTTGGCGCAGCATAAGACGTCAGTGGACGCAGCTGGCTGTTCCTCTTGTGAGGAGGAGGTGCTTCCGTCACGTGGCACATGACTCTCGGCGTTTCTTGCTCGTCGTGACCTTTCTGGGTTGGCCTTTCTGTGGCTGTGCCCGAGGTCAGTGTTCTGTCACATGCATGATGTTCTGGTTGTGCGTGGGACAGTGTGCACGACGTTCTAGTCGTGTGTGTGCCGTCGAGTTTGTGGGTCTTTTCTAGACCTTTTTGTCTGTTCTGGCAGGTATGTGCCTTAGACCTGGTGTCGTGTCGGTAGATCGGTAACTTCTGACTTTGTTAGATCAGAGTCGCCCTTCTGTTGCTACTTGGAGTAGTTTGGGGTGCCGAGGTTAGTTCGGCCGCCGCTTGTCTGGTGCGGGTTCTTCCCCTTTCGTACTTGTCCCATACTCCTACTTCTCGTCTGTTTACTACTGCTTGTAGCGTAGTTTTACAGCTTTGTAGTGTAGTTTTCCTGCTTTACTACACCTGCTGTGTTGTTGTTGTTGTTTCGTGTTACTGCGTGTTTTTCAGTGGGGATCCGCGTGACCCCTACTGAGCTAGTGACACGAGGCTCACCCCTACTTTTCAAGTGGGGTGACGTCTTTCGTTCTGCTTCCGCGTGGTTCCTGGAGCGCTTGCTCGTAGCGTGTCGTTGTGGCCAGCTGGTACCTGCGTCGGGCTTCCCCCGACTTCTCGGTACGTCTTTCTTTTCTGTCGACTGTACTGTGTTAGACTTCCTGTATTTAGCTTTAGACTTGACTCTGGTGGATAATTATTAAATTGAACTGTTAATTAAAAAGTAATTTTATTTCTACTACTTTAGCAAACCGATCTAATGAAATTTAATTGCTTCTGTTATATCTCTGTGGCTTCAATGTACTCTACACATGCCTTTTTCCCTTCGGAGCTTTCCCGCTCTTGGGAGGCCTCGCGGGTTCCAAGTGGTATCACGTGTATTCGGTAGTTTTACCGGGTACATCTGGTATCTGGGATCCGGGTCGCTACAATTATCCGATTAAATAAAAACGAATTCGAATTCGAATTCGGTTCAAATTTTAAACGAAAAATTGTCAGACCTACCCCCCATCCCGCGGCTCTCTCTCCCCTCCCGTACCAGGGAGGGAACCCCATCCTCTAACTGTCTCCCTCTCCCCCACCCCGACGTTGTTTGTCGGTGAGGAGGGGAGAAACCCTGTAGTACCTCCCTTATTGTCTGTGTGAATAAGGATAAAAAAGTAATCTACAGATATTTGATTTTTTTGACCATAGTTAAATTAGGGAATGTTGGACTTTTTTTTGGAAATAGGAATGTTGGACTCATTGGAGGAGTTTTTCTTTGGGAATGGAATCAAAACTAGAGGAGTTTTTTGTTTGGGATCAGAATCAAAATTGGAGGAGTTTTTTGATATTGAAAAGGACTTGGAATTAGACTAGATTCCAAGGAGCTATTTGTAATAATCTTGAAGAATTATGTGTGGGTGGGGCTTGAATTAAGAGAGCAGATTAGGTTATTGATCAGATAATAGATTATTATTTATTTTTATTCAGAGAATTCATTCCCTCTAGTCTAATAAGTTTAATTTGAGTCATGATTTGACATCTCGAACCGGAGCGTTATGATAAGAGCGACTCGTACCGTACTGAAATGGACTTCGATATGTGATACGATACTGAGTCGATCATATGTGTCGAAGTTAGTCCTTCCCAACGGTACGGCAAGCTTTGCTTTGAGTTGATATTGAAGTGTCGGAAATATCTCCTATTCCGTTAGATTTTTTAGTGATTAAGATTGTGATCTTTCTCCATCTTGGTGGAGATGTGTTATTGTTGCCTGTATCTAATGAATAATTAGATGATGATAATAATAAATTTGTGTTTGTATAATTCTGAAGAGGCAATGCATTATTTTTCTTTTTCTTACATTATCTGAAACTCTTTATTTCAATGAGGTTAGTCAGTGGTCACATTGAATTGAATTGAAAGGCTGACAAGCATGGACAAAGTTGTAATCCTCCGCACTTACATGATGCGTGCTCTCTTCAAAAAAAAAATTTTTTTGGCCACGGTGATCTGGAAGATTGCATTGCTAAGCGACAACAAAAAGGCCAATCATGACCGGATTCCTGTGGGTTTGAGCCGAATGGAATGACTAGGTAGTGAGTTTTAAGCTTTCATGATCGGGTTGCGTTAGTGCATGTTCATATTACAAAAGAGAGAGATATGAAATAAGCAAGGATTACATGGGTTTATGTTTGAGAGGGGGAATATTTGCTCGGCCAGGAGGCCCAGCACCAGCCAGCTCATGGTTTAGGGCCCAATAACAACCGGCTAATGATGTAGTAAGTGATTTGTCAAGGCCTGCAGAAGTATTGGCCCGGAGTCCAAACCCCATACGTTACGTGTACCTCCGTCGTTTGGCAGGAGTGGCGCACATGTCTAACATCTGTCACCGCATTAATAGCGCATCAGCTATCAGACGACAATAGAACGACAGACTAGGTAGCGCACATGCCACTGATAAAAGAATGACGGGTCAGCACTCATACCATTGATAAAAGAACGTACGTCAGGTCAACGCATCGTCTCCCCTATCTTGTTTGGCGAGTAGGTGAGCGACTCATGTCTCCACAGGCTAAGAAAACCCAGCAACATCAAGTCAGAAGGTAAAAGTCAACGAAGTGAACCCCAGGAAAACTCTATAAAAAGGACTTTGGTCAGATGACCAGAGGGGTATGTAACTTCTGCCCTTCAAGCTCCCTCTGGTCTCTGAGCGCTCTCCCAATCTATTTGTGTGTTGCCTAACTCAAGAATCGGAGGGTTGTCCCCTAAAGATCACTCTCAGAGCTCCATATGACGCCTCTCTATCTCGGTAGATTTCTCATCAAGATCACCTTCTTAGTCCCACACCAAATAAATTTCGGAGGTATAGCCCGTGGTTGGAGGTGATCGATCTCTACCTCTATAATAATATTTAAATATGAAAGATTATATTCATTAAAAATTAAAAAATTCCATTAAAAATTATAATTTTCGTAGTTAGGATTGCTTGGTGCAGTTTAAAATATTATAATATATCATGTTCTTTTATATATGATATTTTTTATGTGAAGTTTTGAAAATTATTTAATTTAGAAATCTCTTCCACCCAAATATGTTACTCTCTGTTTCAATTTAAAGTTCCACTATCAACTACTAAAATCCAATGTCAAGAAGTTTTTACTTCCTTTGCCGACATCGATCCTGTATATAAATAAATAGCCACCCACAAACCAGGTACTCCCCGACTTTAAAAATCTACATATTTCACCGGCAGCATCTCACAACTAAACATAAAACGTGTAGCCGGAAGATTTCTTAGCGAACGACCTTTTGCTCCCAAAGAAAAAAACACAGGAATTCTCGCTAGTTTAACATCAATAGTCAGGCAACAAAGGTCAATTTGAGGACGGGTTAAGGCGAGAGAGTAGATGAGAGAGCGAGTGGTGAGTCTCGTCTCTCTCCTCACACATAAAAATGTTAATCAGACTCGGTTGACGTAAGCGACGTCTGGGAGTCGCTTGTGCTAACCGGACTCAGTTACCAAATCCCTCCTATAATCAGTATTGTCTTTTTGTGGAGCAAGCTTTGTGTGTGAACTGTCAACCCCCTCGTTGTGATCCAGCTATCCATGTGGGGGGATGGGGGGGGGGGATGTAACGTTTGAACATTTTGGGTGTTAATTAGAAAAAAAATGATTGCTATTTTCTGTTATTTTTTTTTCAGTGGCCATTCATGGTCCTCACCTTGCACCTGACCCTTCATGAGTCCAGCATTCATCATTAACATCAAAGGTCAGATGTATTGGATGTAAGTTATGACTAGCATCAACTACTCACCTCCTTAATTATCTGTAGTTCTTTTAAGATTTAGAATTTCAGAGTATGAGGTTCAATATTTCAGCAGATGCTAGTCTCATGCCAACAATTCCAATTTCAAAGTGCTTCTTTGTGGTGCTGATGTGCTTAGCTTGATCCTCATCTTCTCATTATGTGGAGACAGTATAAAGATAGAGACTTCTTCATGGTAGCTTCATTTTGGTAGGAGTATAAAAATGTTGAGCAAAACCTGTTGCATTGTCTGGCTTAGTACACCACCAGGAGATGCAATAGATAAAAAGAAATTCAATTTCTTTTTCAGGTCGTGCGGAGTTGACTTGCCCTACATGTCAAGATTTGTCAAACTGATCTGGTACGAGATATACCGTCCATATCGGACCCTATCAATCACAGACCGATATGATCGACTTATGGTATGCCACTGGTACGCAACATATATTTTTTAAATATTTTATATTTTTTATAACAAATTTATTTTGTAGGCCGATTGGTTGAGGATCTCATGTTTGAACGTGAGATTCTGTGTTCAAAATGTGCTCTCAACATGTTTATATTATTTTTTTATAATTTTAAGTTAAACGTGCTCTCGGTACGTTTACATTCTTTTTTTAGAAAACTAATATAATTTTAAGTTAAAAAATAAGTTTAAAAAGTGCTTAAAAACGTGACGAACTTGAGATTCAAACCGAAGAGGCTCAGTTTAAATTGCATACCAACTAATCAACCTAGATAGAAGATCATTTGAGTATTTTTATTTATTATATATATATATATATATATATATATATATATATATATTATTGTATTTTTTTTCGGTACGCAACGATATCGATCCGTATTGTATAGTACCAGTAAAGTACCGATACGGCCGGTACGAACGAGACTGCAAACCTTAGTACATGTGTACAGTCCGATCTCAAATCGAGTAACTACAAAAAAAACTAAAAAAGCAATATCGGATATTGTTAATGGGCTCAAAGTAGCCGGCTCATTACTGACCATCATTGTTTTGATTTTGCCGAGCCCAAACTAGTTGGCCCATTATCAATCTTCACTTTTTTGAATTTTAATAATATTAATTTGAGTCGACACGTAGAACGGGGTTGACCGCTTGACCTCACCCTTTGAAAAAACAAAAGCCTGCTGCACCACCGGGTTGTGCACCAAGCTAGATGGTGCATCAAGTACAACTGAATGTTCAGTGCTATGTCACGAGAACACAACTCGGTCTAAAAGGAATAGACATCATCCATGAACTGGAGGCCCAATCAGTTCTTTCGACTACTGAAGGCCCATGTTAACCGAAGATATCGGCCCAATAATCTCCGCTTAGAAGTAAGGCTTGTTGCACACACGCGCCCATGCTGTGCACCCTAGCTGTGCAACGAGTTTTAAATTTTTTTGAAATTTTTTTGACGTTGGTTCTAAATTATTCTAATTTATCGTACAAATCACGTTATCATCTGATTATCTAAAAAAGTAAAAATAAAATTGGTCTATTTTTTTAATTTTTTAAAAAAATAGATCTAACACCATTCATCGATCTAACTTTTTTTATTTCATTTTGGTTAATCTATCGGGGACATGACTTGCATTATAAGTTGGAATAATTTGAGACTTACGTCATATTTTTTAAAATAATTAAAACTCAGTGTACACTCAAGATGTGCAACAAATCTTACTTCTTCGCTTAGATGTCTCACCCCATTCATTTAGATGCCGCCATTTCTCTTAAAAAAGAGAGTGGGATAGATCGACCGGCCAAGTTTGATTATTTCTTATCATGAACATCAACATTTGTCGGTGAAAGTGTCATAAATTGAAGACCCCGAGTGATTCGGTGGGAAAGGTACTCCTTTTCATAGGAGAGACCTGAGATCGATCCTCGGGGGGGGGGGGGGAGGGGGACTTACCTGGCTCACATTTAATCTTCGAGGGATGTGAGTCCAAAATTTTATGGCGGCGGTACAAAAAGGGATGACTTGATGCGTAGGGTGAGACTCGAACTTGGGTGGCCCGATAATCACTCAACTCTCCGTATCACTCCGCTAAATTCCTCGTAACCAAAAAAAAGAAAATGTCATAAATTATTAAATTTAACTGAAGATGTACATCATCGTAAACATCACATTAGCATCAGCCTAAAAGATTGTGAAATATCTTCAGCCATCCAATTCTTGTTCGCTCTGATATGTGGTAAGTGTAGCGGGCAATTAATAGCATGGCCATGTTGGTTGTGCATTTTTTGTGGTTTTTTTTGTGTGCTTATCTTTTATAATCTTTCATATTTGCGTATTAGCTCTTACAATCGAAATATTTATTTGTAAATCCTCGTAATTATATATTTATTTATTAAACGCTTTTTTGGAGCTTTTTCTCAATGATACGTAAGCAGGTGTTTTAGTAAATAACTAGATATTTTAAGGAGTTATAAAGAAATATCTAAATTGGAGAGGCCATTCTGTAAATACTAAAGATCATAGAGACCAAAACCTAAAAATGTTAATGTCGTACATATCTATCTTATATGTAAAACATCAAAATTATCATCTTTAATTATCAAATATTATATATATATATATATACTATCATTATAAACAAAAAAAAATCTTTCAAAAATACTACCGAACCAGGAAAATACCCGGACGATACATTTGGGGTTGATATCAATGTTGGGATATTTTCATCGTTTAACGATATTTTTGAAATTATCAATTAATAACCATAATACATATGATATTTGACGATTTAAGATGTTAATTTTGATATTTTATATGAAATTAACCGAAATCGAAATAAAGAAATTGACATTAAGAAGTCGGTTGCTCAAATGATGTCAATATTCCTCTTTGCACATGGTTGTCCAACTTGTACTATATCGGCTCCCGTTAAGATATCGGCTCAAATCATGCCAGTATTCCTCATCGGCCCCCGTTAAGATATCCGATGGCTTTTTTTTTTTTTGGAAGCATGGCATATGATATTCATTCGTAACAAACGGTCATCATAGTACATAGACACACTGGACACAGAAATGATAACATAAGCGGCCCAGTCTGGCCCGAACAGACGACAACTCATCTGAGTGACAAGAAACATAAGAGAACATAAGAGATAACAGACGCCAAACATAGTTGTGAGATCTTCGAGACACCGAGGAGGAGGCAGTTGCAGTCGACGATGGCGGATCTCGTACTCGCAGAGCACTTGGCTTCTGAACCGCGCTGAACAAAGGCAGAGATAATAGGATACTCGGGAGGCCAGCATCGCGGAGGATGCATGGCGGTAATGCTTAGGATCTCCGAGTCCTAATGAGTTCGAGGATGAGAACCTGATACCGGCGCCGCGGAGCTGACCCTAGCTACGACGGAAGATCTGAAGATGCCCAACGCCAAAAGACCTACACAGGGAGAGAAAGAAGTGGGGGGGGGGGAGGTGGGACGGAGGCCGACGGAAGGGGGGGCAGCCGGCGGAATGAGGCGAAGGGAGGGGGAAGGGGGGAGGGGACAAACGGCGGGAGGGCGGGGGGGAGCGCGGGCTGGGAAGGGGGAAACCCAGGGGAAGGAACGGCGTAGCGGGGGGGAGGTAGGGAGTGACATAGGCGGAGGGGGGGGATCGGGGGGGGGGGGGGGGGGGAGGGCGGCACAGGGACCCCGGAGGAAGGGGGAACAGGAGGGGCAGAGAAGAGGGGGGGCGGATGGAAAGGGCGACTGTGCGGAGGGGATGGGGGGCGGCGGGTGGGTTGGCTGGGAGAGGGCGGAGGGCCGGCGGGGTAGGGGGAGGAGGGGGGGAAGGAGCAGAGGGGCCGCCAGAGATGGTAAGGGAGGCGAGAGGGGAAGGGGCCAACGATCAGGGAGGACACATCGGAGGGGGGGACCGGGGGGGGGACGGAAGCAGACGGTGGAGGAAAACGTTGGGGGGCTAAAGGGGGGAAGAAAAGGGAAAGGAGGGTGGGGGACCGGCGGGGAGGGAGGTACCACAGCGGAGACGCAGGGGTGGGGAAGAGGAGAGGAGATAGACAGGGGGGGACAGAGGGAGCAGACGAAGATGGAAGAGCGGGGGGGGATCCCGGAGGGAGCTCCCCCCACCCAAACGTTCCACCGACGGTAAAATCGCCGATGAGAGAGCCGCCGGGGGGAACCGGCGAGGGAGGCACCGCCGGAGGCGGTGAGGATGCCAACCCTGAAGGGGGGGGGGGGGGGAGATCCCGTTGGGAGCTCCCCCCACCCGATGGGACGCCGCCGCGAGTTCCCCGGGGAGGGACGACGAACCGAAACCTAGGGTTGTCCCCCGATGGTGTGCTTTTTCGAATGGGATCCCTTCAGCGATATCCGATGACTTAACTGCTGACTAAAGGAACATGTTGATGGTGCTGCCCTGTATCGGTGCCATACGTCTAAATCATACATGCTGCCATTTTGTTTATATGTATGAATACACGAGGACTCGCTACACCGTCGCTCTTCTTATTACGCGAGGGGTTTGGCTGCTGTCATGGTCAGGAGGAAGAAGAGAATATTGATATAAGGGCTGCTTGATTTCATGTAAAATGTTGCAACGTTAAAAATTATAATATATATATATCATATTCACGTGATACATGAAAGTCGGGTTGGCAATAAACTCAACCCATTTGTGAGCCACTCAATGATGGGACCGTGAAGCGACAATTCACAGCAGATAGCAATAAGATAGCGGTCACATGAGGACCGCGACTTAAAGATAGCGGTTCCGAGGGGACCGAGACCTCGGTACAGTAACTCCCGCCAACAAACTGCCAACTAACGACGTTTGGGACTTCGAGGGCCTTTATTATAGCACCCCTTCCCCACGTTTAATCAATATATCCACGCCCCTTCCCTTTCCCCTCCTCCCCTATATGTATCCCCCCATTTTGAATCAAAAAAATGGAATGGAAATGATGTTTTAGCCATGGCTATGGTGTGTTATCTCTTATTTTTGGAACCCCGGGTGAGAAGCCCAACTCCCCTCCGCTCTGTCATGGAGGTTGTCCGTGGAAGCTCTAGTGCATCGCCTTCGAGAAGCGGGCGGGTGTGAAGTCCCATCGAAACTATACGATCCTCCTCATTCGCCGTCCAACTCCGCCAGCGCTCTCCGTCGCCACCACTGCCGTCTCCGACCTCCACCGCCACCATGATCGCTGTCAAGGCCAAGGAGAAGCCTGGCTACACCGTTCCTGAGATGGGGACGGGCGTGAGACCCCAACCGAGCTCCCCCTCTTCCTTGGCTCGCTCCGCCACCTCCGACAATCGTCGCCGCCGCCCACCTCCGCCACCGCCGTTATCAATGTTGTCCTAACTAGAATAGGTTAAAAACTGATGTTTAGGCTTCCTCTCCCGCTTCCCCCTCTTCCCATGTGCTCCCTCAAGCTTTCCCCACCCCCATACCCCCCAAGAAGCCCCCTCGGACGTCCACGGCGTGAAGGGAGAAAACAGAGTATCGTCTTGGGCTGCCCTCGGGTGTTGTAGGAAACCGCCAAAATGCGGTCTGTTGCAAGTCTGCGACCGCGACTCAGCCTCTGCTCCGAGCACCCACGGCCGAAGATCTCTGGCAATCCCCACCCTCCGTTTTACATCACTCAAGCGAGTAAATGATTCTAACCAATTGCTCGAATTGGCCATCCCACCCCGAGTAAGCTACATTTTTTGTCATCTCAAGTGTTATATGTCTGCCTCCGATTCGAGAAACTTTATCAAATCACCCATAATAAGGTCAAATATTTAACAAAACAAACCTAGAATAAAGCCCACATGATCCAATAAAAGAAAAAGTTATTTTTTTCAGGGATATCTCACCCGATCGAGATTGACCTTACCTGGATTACTTTATTCGGTTATACCTCTTTGATTTAAGAATACAAAAGAGTCGAATAGCTAATGTAGAAGAGAGAAAGGTACGACTCACACCTATCTTCTTGCATACATAAAATTTTAATCGGGGTGAGATGACTTATTCGGAGGACCCAAATATATACATGTTGCCATCGTACTTACTAATGAAAGCATATTTTGCTGAATGTTAGATTAAAAGTAGGCAGATGTTTCAAAGTTGTAGAGAAATTTTAAATGGGTAGAGACTAAAAACCAGTCTCAAAACAATCCCGAGCTTGACCCGAGTCTTTAGTGAGCCCAAGCTCAAGTGCTTCTTGTGGAGCCAAAGTTCAAGCTTTGGAAAGCTCGGCTCGACTCGACTCGATTTGTTATCACCCCTCCACGAAATGTGTCCATTTTAGAATATTTTGTTGTATTTTACGTCAAACGAAATGGGCCGCTACTCGATCCACATAAATCATAATCACTTTGATCTCGAAGTATTTTACGATCTCAATCACTTCATCTGAACTCCATGAATACCAGAAGAGAATGCAACTGGCAATTGCGAAATCCTAATTATAAACGGTAGGACTCATATATAGGAAGGCTACACGCGTATATTTTCGATGAAAAGTTAATAATCTCAATCGTTTTTAGTTGGGAAAGCGAAGAAATGGGGCTGCTAACTTTGAAACCAGCAATCCGATTTTCATTTCCATGATTTAACACAACACATTTATAAGCATCATGATATGACTGTAATCTTTACGGATTTTTTATACGAGTAACTTTGGTAAACATTCGCTTACATCATCCAAATATCTCTTGAAATTTTAGTACCGCGAATGCCTCCTCATATTGATCAGCAACATCACGCCTGCCCTTTTGAATCATTCAGAAGCATCACCACCGTCAGCATTCGTCGTATCAGTCAGGATGGAAAAACATCACGACGACCGTTCGTCACATCAAGACTTCCCCCACAAATAATTACCACGCCCTCGTGACTCCCACGTCTTAAATAAATAAATAAATAAATATTATAATCTCGAGACTTCCTCTTTCAAGGGGGCCATCCTTTAAAGAGAATTTTTTTTGATATTGTTATTCTAAAAAAAATTTATTGCGAGTGTGTGGATTAGATTTGTTTCTGTTAGAGACAGAATTGTAAATAGTGTCTTGCTTGTTGCACTGTCCTAACTGTAGCTTCATATACAAATGAGGTAGTACTCCAATGTATCTTTTTATTTTTTAAAATATGAACACGTCGAGGTCCGTCGTCGGGATATTCTACCGTGGAATCCTCACGGCAATATTGTGATGATTTAAAAGATTATAAAAAAATGAAGTGCAATCATGCAGTGCATGCATGTAGGCCACCTTTGATCGATGAACCACAAGATGTCCCCATTTTTAAGAAAATAATTAAAATTTATTTTGAATCTGTCACCCCCACGGCAGGATGCAGCGGACAAAATTTTAAAAATTACTTGTCCCATCTGAATCGCTTCAAAAAGAAAAGGCTTTGGTGTGGATTCTCTCGTGCAGCTCGTGCCATAAATTTAGGCCGCGTTTGGAAACAACGGTTGAATTTTCAATTTTCATATAATTTATTAACCGTACAAACGGCGGAGAAACTAAGGATTTGTAATAATTTAAAATCTCACGGATCCCCTTTACCTTTGCTTATGAGGATTATCCCACGAGGGAAGTTATGTGTCTACACTTTCCTCCTCTGTCTTTTTTTTGAGGGCTCAAAAGCCCAAATCCACCGTTCCATTTGACAACCATTAAAGACTGTTGAGAGATTACACTCCAAAACCAACGCCAATGGATGTTACCAAACGGTGGAGGTCACATTGGACTGAGTGTGAAAGGAAAGGAATCTGCTTCATGCAAGCATTAGGGCGCGTTCGGGATGTTATATTGTCTGGGCGTTTGAGCTCGAATCGGGGGACATGTTTTAATTTATAAGGAACGTCATGCATCTGCCTAGGCTTTTGAGCTGGGAGAGAAAACTGAGGAAAGATAACCCCGACACAAATTGAGCCTCCCCTGTGAATCCTGAGAAGTAACTATTGAGAAGCTTTCAAAGATTTCAAATGATTAAAAATCTTCATCTCATTAACGATTTGTACGATGCTGAGATTTTTGTGAGAATGAAAAAGTGAAGGGTCTTCCCAAACGAGACCTTAGTAATAGTTATTCCCTTTTATATGTCGAACTGAATCAACCCGACCCCAAGCCCGTGATTTATTAAAAGCCTGTCCATGGCCAAGTCTATATTATAAAATATATTCTTTTATTAATAAGTCTCTATACTTATAATTGTTTATATATTAGTTCTCGAGTTTTTGAGACATCTATATATTTTCCTACAATCTTCTAATTCTTAATAAAAAATCATCGTGATTCGTCGTCATCTAAAAAAAAAAGAACGTCTCCTAGAATTTCATCTCTAAAGTCAAAAAGATTAAAATGACATTTCTCTCTCTCTCTCTCTCTCTCCTCCCTTAGGGCAGCCAAGAAGGCACCCCGACAATAGCACTCGTGGTGGTGCTACCCTCGTCGGCCGAAACCCACTCTCACTTGTTGCCCTATCGGACGGCCACCCACCCCCTACTACCCCGCTGGCAGACCCCCCTCCCCTCCCCCCACTTGCAATCTCTCTCTCTCTCTCTCTCTCTCTCTCCTCCCTTAGGGCAGCCAAGAAGGCACCCCGACAATAGCACTCGTGGTGGTGCTACCCTCGTCGGCCGAAACCCACTCTCACTTGTTGCCCTATCGGACGGCCACCCACCCCCTACTACCCCGCTGGCAGACCCCCCTCCCCTCCCCCCACTTGCAATCTCTCTCTCTCTCTCTCTCTCTCTCTCTCTCTCTCTCTCTCTCTCTCTCTACTCCCTTAGGGTAGCCAAGAAGGCACCCCGACAATAGCACTCGTGGTGGTGCTACCCTCGTCGGCCGAAACCCACTCTCACTTGTTGCCCTATCGGACCGCCACCCACCCCCTACTACCCCGCTGGCAGACCCCCCTCCCCTCTCCCCACTTGCAATGCCGGCACCAACGGATCTCACCTAGCACCGATAAGACCCCCACTTCCCTCCCCCACCTACCGCTGAGTTGGCCCCTACTCGCCCTCTCTCTCTCTACCAACTACGGATATTTTCCCTCCTCCCACCTACTCACTACCAGCCATACCCCCTCCCCTCTCCCCCCACCCCAGTGTAGACAAGAAACCTTCTCGCCTCTCCCCACCTCCAGCACCGGCAGGACTCCCCCACCTAGCTACAACCCCACTAATGGCAGGTGTAACGACCCGAGAATTCGATTACTGGGAATGCCCAATTACCCGAGACTCGCACCGCCACTCACGAGTCCGAAGACTCGGAAAGGTTAAAAGGATGGTGCGGAGACTACACAAGTATCACAAATAATTGCAGAAATTAAACAGTTATATAATTAAACAGGAAATAAATTAACATTTTACATGATACATGGTCCACAGGTAACAAAATAACAACAGTAGTAGTCCACAACTAGTACAGAGACAAAAAGAAAAGTACAGCTACACGGGGCATACCCCGGCTCTGACCTCTGGCACTAACGTTGGGCACCTGAACCGCGCTGAGCCTCAGACGCGCTCCCCTTAAGCCGCGCCTTGCCTGAAACACGGTGAAAACATGGGAATGAGTCTCAGAACAAGACTCAGTAGGGATCACTCGAACCCTACCTCGCAAACGGAGAAACCGCTACGCTAGTAGTAAGCGAGTACCTCGGAAACGGAAGCCCGGCCATCTACAAAACACCGGTCTCACGGCACGAAAATCGACACATGTGCCACGGTGAAACGACCGAAACACCACGACCAACACGATAAAACCCGAAGGTCAAAGTCGCAACGACTGACAGTCTGTCACTCCCGACTCGACAGGAGTACCTCCCACTAGAAGCAAGGCCGAATGCGTCCACTGACGTCTTAGTCCGTGCCTTAGGTGTCTCCCTCCGGCCCAGCGGGAACTGAGACACCGTACAAGAAACCACAAACAAGTGACTAGTTGGGGTCACGCCCGTCAGCGTGGGTCCAACCGCCCCCAACCACGTGTGCACACACAGACCGCGCGTCCCTGGTCTAGCCCTCTGACCGGTTTTCCCCTCAGCCGGACTCTGGCTGCAAGACGTGGGGCCCGACGAAAATCAGTCTAAAACCGTCCTCAGGGTAAGCCCGTACACCTACTCCCAGGTGAGACAAGCACACGCGTACTGGTGGGCTACGACTAGTGGAGGGTCACTAAAGGAGTAGACTCTCAAGTCAACGGAAAACCACGTCTGCGTCCGACGACGTACGTGGACCGTCCCACGTACCAGCACCGTCGCACGGTGACCACAGTCGGAAAAGAAACGGGATTGCAAACCACCCGGTACAGTCCTGAGGCTAGTTGTCTACTCTAGACGCGCCACAGGCTCTGACGGTCTAAGGCTGGACCGTCACAGCCACCTGACGGCCCAACACAAGGGCGTCAGACCCTCGGTGCAAAACGACTGTGACGCGCCTACCCTGGTGCGTCACAGGCCCTGACGCACCCAACCTGGTGCGTCACAAGGCGAGCAGAAAACGACTGTGAAGCACACCTCACGGGGCATCACAGGCTGTAACGGACCACTTTTGGTGAGTCACAGGGCACGAAGGAACAAACTGTGACGCGTGCCACTCGGTGCGTCACAGACTGTAACGGACCAACCCTGGTGCGTTACAGGGTGGGAATGCGTCCGCTCTGACGCACCCACACAGGGCGTCACAAGGCTGTGACGCGCTAGTCCTGGTGCGTCACAGGCCTTGAACCCCAACGGTCAAAACCAACGGTCGAATCGTCCCTGACAGTCCAACCCAAGCGCGTCACAGAGCCCTGGCGGTCTATCGTGGGACCGTCACAGCCCACAGACCCCCATTTGGCTAAAACAGGGCTGTAACGCACCCTCCTGGGCACGTCACATTGTGTGACAGTCACTGGAAGGACCGTCACACCGATCCGACGGCGAAACGGCGTGAAACGCCCAAAAATTCCAACCACGCCCCCATGCCTCCATAGGAGAGGGGGAAATCAAAGGGGAAGTCCCCTGTGGACCCCTAGCATGCTTCTAGGCCATCAAAACGCCGAATCGCGACTCAAATCCATAGATCGGGCGAACTCTCCCCAAAACATGATTTTGCCCTAACCCGCTCAAAAGCACCCCTCTCGACTCCCATTCGGCCTACAAATCGCGGGGATAACGGGATGAGCATAGGGATTCGTCCCCCTACCTCAATGTAGCGAAAGCTCTGCCGAATCGAGCTCAAACCACGAAGAACGCTTTTAGAAACCCCGCTCCTTCACGCTTCCCACGAGCACCGCACGCCCACAAGATCGCCTCGTCGCCGCGCCGTCGTCCCGCCGTCGTCTGCAGCCAGAGAGAGGCTCACCGCGTCGAAATGGGAGAGAGAGAGGGAGAGGGGGCGGTTCTCACAGAAGGAAGAAGAAGAAGAAGAAAGAGAAGGGTGGGGGAGAGAGAAAATGAGAGGTATTTATAGAAAATCTAGAAATTCTGAAAAATACTAAAAAAATTAAAAATTACATTTCCGGGATCCTCGGAACTCACCGATCGCAACGGTACCACTCACGCCCAGGTGAACGACCCGGTTCACCCGTAACGAGGTTCCGAAGGAATTACCGAAACACACACCGGAAATCGGAAAATACGCGCGGAAAAGTCGCGGACGCACTCCGGGCCTCCGAAACAACTCCGGATCGCGCCGACCCGAACACAAAAGGTGTCCGAAACGAAATTTCGGACACAACAGAAGCGGACACTCCGAGAAATCAGATCCGAGACCCACGAAGAAGGATCCGAAAGGTTCATGATATTACAGTAGGATCCCTCTCCTCTCCCCCCACCCCTAGGGTCGACAAGATCACTACCCCCACCTCTGAGTTGGCCCCTACTCGCCCTCTCTCTCTCTCTCTCTCTCTACTAACTAGGGATATTTTCATCGTTTGATCATCTCAAACTCGTGTCTAATTAACTTTTGTTGAATGGAACGAATGTCAAGGACCGATTTATCTGACGATAAAGATTATAGAGACTTGTACGGACATATCCATAACTCACGAGCTAATACACAATTAACTATGAATATTGTAGAGATTTATTAGCGAAAATCTCTTTAAAATATTGGAATCTTGACGAGCACGAACAAAAAATGCCCCGCACTGGAGTTGATCACGTGTCATCTAATCTAAAATTAAAAATTCCTATCGTTCTACCGTACATATAGTTAGGTGTCCATGGTCGCAATAATTATTGCACGTTAATTTACAACTTAATATATTTCAAAATATTAAACTCTTAACAAAGACGTACGACAAATGCCACCGACTACAGTTGACCACGTTCCTCAAATTTAAAATATCCAATCTTTCCATCACCAATATAATTGTTATTTATTGGTCGTAATATATATATATATATATATATAAGGAGCAAATATGTGTAATAAATTCGCACTCCTCGATTAAATGATGGGACAAGGTCCTTCCAGACCAGAGAGAGGCGAGTTGTGTAATAAGACAACTCTGTAACATCCGACTGTGCAACAAATAGGGGTTTATTGACTGCACCTTCTGTGGTGCATCAAATGATATCCAGAATGTGCGATCCAATTATACACTATCATCCGCCTCTCTATCGCACACGTATCTAGTGACATCGGTAACTGTGCCACCATGATACGCACGTGTCAGCACGCAGGTGACTAGTCATTTAGGGAAAAAAATTAAGAAATTCTATAAATAAATTATTATAGCTCTTAAAAAGATCGCATTTAATTGCTACGAGACACGTTCGAGAGATGTCAATAGAGTTTTAAAATTTTTAATTAAGTAAAATAATATAATTTTAACTAAGTAATTTTTAAAATATGAAAAGAAGAAAAAAAAAGAGAATTGGTCGGATCGATCCGCGGGCCAAACTTAAAGTCCGAGTCCGATCCGTGGATCTAGTCGGGTCAAATTTTTAGACCCGACTAAGAGTCTACAGATCAAAAAAGACCTTACGACAGACTCGAAATCGGACCAGACCTGCAGACGTGTCGGGTTGACCCGACCCATTTACAACCCTAATATCAGTTAATGGAAAATGACACTAGGCAATAATTAAGTGGCACATTCCACATAAGATTTGTTGTATGCAAGGTTTGCCGTCTCAATCGTCTCGGCCGTCCCGATTTTCTGTTGGGACGGGACGGTACCGTCCCGCTCCATCCCATAAGATATCAATATGAAAAAAGACTCTTTATATATATAATATATGTAAAATAATATAACATAATTATTATCTCAGTTAGTTAAGCGATTTGTGCGCTCCATTTAAGATGTCTTAGGTTTGAATCTTGTGAACTCCTTTGTGATTTTAAACTTTTTTAATTAAAAATCTTCAAAAATGAAAAAAAATCACGTGCAACCAGTGAGTTTCAAATCTAAAACATCCCCACGAAGACACTTAATCATCTTTTCTAAAAAACGTTTCACATTTAAAAGAAAATATCAAATATATGAAACGTCTCAATTACGTCTTATAGATCGATCGTCCTAATTTATGACTGAGACAGATCGAGTCGTGTGAGTCGAGCCGTCCCAACTCGATTTGTCAAACCTTAGTTGTATGCACTCAAGAGATACCGGAAGTGAAACTGGAACCAATATTACTGATATATTAAACTTGTCAAGGTAAAAGAGTACGTTTAAACCCGATCCATTTATTAGATTTGCTTTCAAATTTTGCCTCAAATCTAACTGACAATTTCAAATGCAAGCTCCAACCCCAACATAGTCGGGTTGGCCTGATCCATTGCCCGACATAGAACGATTAAGAAAAAAATTTAATGCAAATTCTTGGCCAATTACTTTTTTCAAAATGTGCATCAAATAAATTAATTTTTTAAAAAAAAATTAACGCAAACTCACGTCGCTTAACGTGCCGTATAAAACACGTCTTCATCGGACGTATCAAAAGATTTTTTTAAAAAATCAGATTCAATAAATAATATTAGACTCAACTTTTCTTAAGTTGATCTTTTTTGTTTTAAAATTTTAAGACGTCAAATGAAAATATAATTTATATAACAAATTAGGAGGACGTAAATTTCATGTGATATTTTTTTAAAAAAAATAGTTTAACTAATACACACTTTGAGTGTATAATTAACTCAGAATGTGCTCCAAACATAACTTAACCATTAAATTCAATTCAAGACTAACACTTGCTCTGCTTGAGGCTGCGTGATTCTTGATGGTCCTTGGCATCATGTGGGCTCTCATCGGGGGGTTAATTAGTCTGGGGTTAGCCACAAGTTTAACTTTAGATTAGCGCTAAAGTGGTTTACTTGATCAAATTACAAAATCAATAGTAAACTTTTTGAATTCATTAATCCACTTAAAAAAGTGAGTCATACCAAACCCAATATAATAACCCTATACAGGTATCAAGCAAAACTTAAAAGTCAATTTAGGTCTCTTAGATTAACCCAATTTATTAGTCTACCCCCAATCAAAGCTAGTAAGATCAGTGACCTGCATCACGCGGGCGGAACAGCGGGGCGCGTGCTGCCAGGGGTGGGAAAGTTAGACCGGCCGTTTCCCGCGTGGGCTGCCGTACCACTCGCTCTGGACGTGCGTCACGTGTAGATGCCACCCTCACCCCGCACCGGGTCCCAGTGACGACCGAGACATGACAAAATGCCGGGTCATCCTCGTGCCCCGCGTGCCGCATGATGGCGACTTTGCGCAGCTCAGCTGCCGGTGCGGCGCTCGTGTCCCCCCTAAAAGTTACATATATATTCTTAAAATTTCTCTAATTATATCTTTATTTGATACAAATTCTTTTCAGGGATTTTTTTTCATAAACATCCGAAGGACTTGTTTCTTGAGATTTTGAGGAGTTAAAAATAAATATGCAGATTCAAAGGACTAATATATAAATATGATAAGTGAACGGAGTTAACATTTTATTAAAAAAAATCTCTTCTAGAAGATGCCGGAAGTCAAGTGTTTATTTTGCATTTAATGTGGTTCGGTAGTGAGACAAGTGAGAATAAATGTAGTAAGATTACCGTGCTAACTTATAATTTCAGGAAATCGTATTGAACTAGTTTATCCCTAAACTTAATCTCGATTAAAATGGTGA
Source organism: Amorphophallus konjac (assembly GCA_022559845.1). Lineage (NCBI taxonomy): Eukaryota > Viridiplantae > Streptophyta > Magnoliopsida > Alismatales > Araceae > Amorphophallus > Amorphophallus konjac. The sequence goes on along the minus strand of JAHNEJ010003319.1, from coordinate 38,882 downwards.
TAGAGTAACTTGACTTCTAGATATTTAAATGGATCATATATGGAGCGAATAGTGTGATATCCGAATTCGTATCTGATTAATAATTAAATTATTTAATTAATAATTAAATTATCCGTCAGATATTTTTTAGATAATTATCTGATTAATACGAATTCGAATTCGATTTAAATTTTAAGTAAATAATTACTAAATCTAATTAGAGATGAGTTGTGTGAGCCGTGTGGGAGTGTCGTATACTATTTTTTTTAAAAAAGAAAGAGTAGAAGTTATTTTTTTTAGAGATGTTATCAAAAGATTAGACTTCATCTTAAAAAATAAAAATTAACTTAGAATAAGTGGAGTTCTTATTTTTAAATTATATTTTGAGATAAAAATGATTAAAAAAATACAATCAAACAACATATTAAGATTTAAATTAATTATACATAGAATATATGTATCCTTAGATATTTATTTAAGAGTTCATATTTGATCGGATAATATCTAACATGGATATCTTAATATTTAAATTCGTATCTGATTAATAATCCGATATCCGATATCCGATAAAATTATCTGTCAGATATTTTATTCGAATAATTATCTGATTAAATAAATATAAATTTAAGTTTTAAATAGATAATTATCCGACCTACTGACTTCAACCCAAACTTTTCTCAATGAACACAGATCTCTTTACCTCCAAATTGAAGTTTGAAAAGAAAATAATTTTAAGTCGAGACACCCGCTTTTTCCTAACAATATTATAAGAAAAAGAAATTAGCAGATAAATTGAATATATCTCTCCTTATCTCGATACTAAATAAAAATAAAGACTGCCCGGTGTTCCTTAATTTTCTCATAAACTATTCGTGTTCTCAACGAAGGAAGTTAGAATATCGAAAGAATATTCTCCGACATGATTAATGTAGATAATAAATCTCTCCCTCCCTACGCCAAGTAATTTTGAGCGCTTTACTTATTGAAGTCATTGGTTTGACCAAACTTAGAGTTAGATCAAAGGACTTTCATTAAGTCATTTCACACGTGAGTTAATCCATGGGGCTTCGTGGGTCTCCCAAACTGAGTTTTTAGGAGGAGATATCATCAATTATTAATTTGTATTATTTCTTAGGCATGCATGCTAAAGAGTGATTTTTTTTTCTTTTTGTTGGTTGTATTAACCATGTGTTCCCGTACACACGCGAGCGCTCAATGGCCTGGTAGGTCGTGGATGCCGCCTCCACGTGTCACAGAAAATTTAGCAGCTAGGTGGCCTGCCGTAGCAGCTACGGGGAGTCTCAGGGATCCACCACCAGCTCCTCCCCTTCGCTTGGGTCCCCCCACTACCAGCCCCCAACAATATCTTAAATGGTGTTGATGAACATAAATGATATACCATGACAGAGACATGTTGCGTGTCCGTACGAGGGTGAATTTTATTTTAGTTTCAAAGTCTTTGGTCGTGGTTGGCGTTTGGCGTTAGAGGGGAGGTTCTGAAATCAACGATTGGAATATTTCATAAAATAATATTTTAAAAAATATCTGTTAATTTCAAAGTTATTTTTTAAATTTAGAGAGAGATAGATATAATAAATTATGTCTATTTAATTTAAAAACTGATAAGATTTCTGAAAAATAAAGTGAATTTTAATTATTTAGGTGAAATTCGCGTAATTCATAATCTCTCGGGTCAAAAGTTACTATTTTTCACGTACGTTCTCGGACACGTAATAATCTTCTCTAGAGTTATTTTTTTAGACTTTTAAAAATTATATATCTTTACATATCTCTTTAGAATTTAAAAAATATTTTTAAAAAAACTAAAGTGATATTTCATCATTTATTTTAACTTTACAAATATACAACCCTTTAGGTGAAAAATCAACTCTCTCAAGTTATTACCGAATTAGTGGGACCCAAGGACACTTAATTTGAAAATCCCAGTCCACTAGAAAGTGGCTCGTGCTTCACGTTTGCAACCTACCCCCAGTCAGGGCATCAAGTCGGTGCGGTCCCTGGCGTCATTGGTGCCGGACATCATATCTGGTTGCAAATTTAAAGCCGACTCGCACGATTCACATGATACTGGAGACGCGGAGAAAACGCCCCCATCGCCTGTGGATCAACGACGGCGCCTCTCTCTCTCTCTCTCTCTCTCTCTCTCTCTCTTAAGAAGAAAATAGTTTCTGTTATTCATTTGATGCCCTTTTTTTACTGTGGATCGGTTCCTCTTTACCGGATTTTTCTTCATATATGATCAGGATGTTCTAACGGGTCTCAAATCCGATCTTTCTTAGCATGACGTTATTATAACTCTAAAATGTGATTACAGGGATCAGTCTTCGCTGGGATCAGGTAACAGGGAAGAGATGGGAAGCCGTATTAGTATTATATCTGAAAAAATTTGATACGATATAGATCACTCCTAAGATCGATCGAGCCGGATCAAATCATAGTGTGAGAGAGAGAGAAAGAGGAGATGATGTACGTCGAGTTAGATTGAATCGATCACGACTCGGATGTACCGTACTAAATCAGGAAAGATCCGATCCGATATTAATCACCGAGTCGACGAATCTTACCGTGGCCAACTATTTTCATCTTTGCGCCTTTATATCGTCACGTGACTCTCTCTGTCTCTCCAATTATTAATAGCCAGGGTTGTGTTTGATATTGTGATTTTAAGTTTAATTACTTTGGTGACTGGAAGGTGGCTCCATTGCCATCCTTTTTTATTGGATTGGAAGTCATCTTCACATGTGTGTATATATATATATATATCCATACCATGTAATGGCGAGCATTCACTATGTTTCTGGCCAAAGTAATTATTAACCATGGAAATGAGACAGTACTAATTGAATGGGGTTAAGCTAAGTGTTTAACTGCCCGTGGTTGGAGTCTTACACTCATCGGGGACCTGGGTCCCCCAACTTGGACTAACTTAATGCGGACAGCTTTCATCACATGGGTGTCAATTTTTCAATATATAAATATATATATGGTTTCTGCTGATCATATATATATATATATATATATTGATGGGGGTTACCTTTTCTTATAATTGCGATGGGGACAAATTAACGCCATCTAACTCGACATGACTAATTCTGTGGCATGCATTGTGTCCCCATTACGATTATATATATATATATATATATATATTTATATAAAGAATCTAACTTAATGTGATATTCAGGCATCTATGTGAGAGATTTGGGTTTAAACCTATCTTTAGTTTCTATGACTAGCAAATCTTAACCCTAGTCTGAACAATTTATATATCCCAGCATCTAAAATTGAAAAGGTGGAATAAGATCGTAATAACTAAATTTATTTTATTATCAAAGTGGTGTTGTTAGAAAACTTAACATTTTTAAACTCAAGATTAGAGATAGGGCGGGTGATCTGTCTCAGAATTTGTCGATCAGATTGTATCGATCACGATCTAATATGGAACGGTACAATATTATACTGTTGTGTAATGAGATGAAAGAAATCTTTTAATATAAATATTATAAGTAAAAAATAAAATAACGCGATTCATTAGCTCAATTGGTTAAGCGCTGTGATGTTTTCACTAAGTAGGTCTGAATCTTGTCTTATTCCACGTTTTGAGAAGAAATTTTTACTTCAAATGTAAATAACATGAAAAGCAAAGAAAAAATGTGCACATTGCACATTTCGAACCTGTGTCTTCGCACATGTATATGAAATAATTTTAAGTAAATAAATTATTAATTAATAAAAAATAAAATAAAATATTTAATATTTAATATAATATAAATAGCATATCGATTATGTATTGCACATATCCATCGTACCATTCACTCTTTGGTGCGATCTTATCTGTACAATAAGAGATGTACCGTCTCAGTGTGCCAAATTTTGAGCTGTCCAAAATCTAGTGTTTAAATATATAGTGTGTCGTAGCCACATAAATGACAAGGGTGCTGAAACATTGACTCCCGAAGTAGACGTCCGTCCTTCCAAGTGGGCCCGATCCCCGGTGGACTTTATGAAGTCACGTATTCTTAGCATGTGCCAATTTGAGAGGAGTGTGCACACCCATCGCAATTAACAGTAAATGCGATTATACGTGTAAACTTTAAAGAAATCAACTTTGATTCATTGGTTTATTTAATAATGTTTAGTACCCATGCGGACGATAATGTTTAGGGATTGAGCAAAGTGAGTCATGATAAGAGTAGACCACAGCTGGTGCATGCCTCCATAAAAAATTTTTCACTAGTTAATTATTAAGTGGGTAATTAGTGTCCTTCATCGCAAGGAAGATAGATCTGATCATGCATTAATGACAAGTAGATATATAGATACCTTCTCTAATAACTAATCTAACAATGTCATAAAATTATATTTATATCAGTACGGGTGAGCACGCGCCTAGAACGTCTTAAGACTCGCATGAAAGTCGCACAGTCTGGATAAATAGGTGCATAACGAGAAACTCTCAACGATTATGGGGAGACTTTACCCTATGACTCACACCTTTCCCTGTTAAGGGATTGGGCATCTACCGCCATGGCAACCGGTATAAATAGATCTCCGATCGGATGACAAAGGAAGACATACATACGGACATAGACCTCCACAGAGACATACACCACACACGGAGGAACGCTCAGACTCACCGGAGAGGGAGAGATCGGTAGGAGACATCTTCTGAACACGTCTCCGGCCTGGCGAGCATTCTCCAAACACTCGTGGGACACCGCGAGCAGTCCCAGGAATCCCGCTACTGCTCCAGGCTTGATCGTCCTACACTTTCACTCCCCCCATCTCTTCATTTCCTACTGATATTCACTCAACACGATTATTACTTAAACATCAGAGGATTGTCTCCTGGGGTAACGTCCATGGCTCCTTCTGATGTCTTCTTCCTGATGTTTGCAGGCTTTCACGAGTGGATAGTCGTTCTTCCTAAAATCAAACAAATCTTAAAAGTGTAGTACGAGACTTGAGAGACTAATATTTCGGCTCTATATACCTCGACATAGTCTGCCACAAAAAGTGGGCGTACGTATATCTGTTGATTAAAGCTCCTAATAGACACATCCAATATTTCAATATTTAGTATGTACGTATATAATCCTAGACAGAATTCGCCACTTAATTAATTTGGCACACGAAGATGGCATTACAATTTCACTTTTTTTTACAGAAAAAAAATTCGATTTATAATTAAGGAGACGCTCGGCTTGACATAAAATAGTATAGAATATCAATTTCAAAATCATCTGTTTAAAAATCCATGAAAATAAATTTCCAGTTTTGAAAGTCTCTTCTATTTTAAAAACTCCGACTTAATTAATTTGGTTTCCGGTAGTATATAGTTTTGAGCTGAGATCTTTTAAAAAAGGGTGCCGCATATATGCATGGGTTATCAATTTTGAAATCCAGCAATTTTCGTGCAACACTCTCCAAACATAAGAAAAATAACGTAAAACGATTCCCAACATTTCAAATGTGATAAGTACTTTTTTAATGTTATTTTATGATATTATACAACATTTTTCGGCACACTAAATGACACATTCAACAAGTACTAGCTAGCTAGGTATATATGCCCTTAATTTGTTACCAAGTGTAATTAACTTAATCTTTGCACTTGTTTACCTTTCAAACAGAGATGTATACGTGGGTAGATGTACCTCTCTCTCACCAGGACGGTGCAAATCGACAGTTCCCGTTTACACATCAACCATGGGTTGGACACTTGGACCACTCACTTAGCGCTGGGCCTCCCTTCAGCTGGGCACATGCGGAGAAGAAGGGTTATTACCCTTTACCGATGGCCCTGGAAGGAAGCCACCAAAGGGCCTCCCTGTGGATCATCAGCTTCCACCAACCGCTATGAATGCCGGGCGGAAGGCCGAGACAGCGCCCTTCCCTCTATAAATACCCACCACCAGGGAGTCACCTCCAACACTCGCCACCGCCAGAAACCCTAAGCCTAGCAGGCGACACACCCTCCTCCCTATCATGGCGACCCTCCCTGGTCAGCTTATGCCTCCGGGCCAATCCACCACGGCCCACTCTAACTCAACCAACTCCTCCTTTGCATGCCTCTTCTCCCACCAGGCCCGCCGGCGGGGCCAGCGCCACGTCACGGCCAGGGGCCGGAGCCACGCTGTCCGACCGGCGGTGACGTGCAGCGCCGGTGCCGGCGGGGGCGACGACCTCCTCCGCTCCCTGGAGCGTCTGGAGCGCCGCGACGTGGTGCTCGGCGGGCTGAGCGGCCTCGCTGGCCTGGGCCTCAACGGGGCCTCGGCCTTGGCGAGCCCCATCGCCCCCCCGGACCTGTCCAAGTGCCACGCCGCCACTGTGGTGGACGACGACACGAACCCCACGAAAAGCAGGGAGTTGGAGTGCTGCCCACCATTCTCCGACACCGCCGTCGAGTTCTCCCCGCCGTCCTTCACCAAGCTGAAGCAGCGCCGCCCCGCCCACCTCGTCGACGCCGACTACATCAACAAGTTCCAGACGGCCATCAAGCTGATGAAGGGCCTGCCGGGCGACGACCCCCGCAACTTCTTCCAGCAGGCCAACGTCCACTGCGCCTACTGCAACGACGCCTACGACCAGGTGGGTGTCCCCGGTGCCCACGATCAGCAGCTCCACATCCAGGTGCACTACTCTTGGCTCTTCTTCCCCTGGCATCGCATCTACCTCTACTACTACGAGCGCATCCTTGGCAAGCTCATCGGCGACGAGAACTTCGCCCTCCCCTTCTGGAACTGGGACCATCCCGACGGCATGCAGATGCCTGCCCTGTACACCAACACCCGGTCCACACTGTACAACCCCAACCGGAACCCCCGGCACCTTCCCCCCACCACCCTCATCCTCGACTACGACGGCACCGATCCCGACTACGCCGACCGGGACCGGCAGATCCGGGACAACCTCGCCCTCATGCACCGCACCATGATCACCAACGGGAAGACGGCGGAGCTGTTCATGGGGGACAAGTTCGTGACGGGGACCAAGCCCAACCCGGGGCCCGGCAGCCTGGAGCTGTCCCCGCATAACAACATCCACCTCTGGTCCGGCAACCCGGCCAACCCCTTCGGCGAGGACATGGGCAACTTCTACTCCTCCGGCCGGGACATCATGTTCTACGGCCTCCACGCCAACGTCGACCGGATGTGGGACGTCTGGACCAAGACGCTGGGCAACAAGAACTTCACCGACGAGGAGTGGCTCCAGGCCGCGTTCTACTTCTACGACGAGAACAAGAAGCTCGTCAAGGTGAAGGTCTCCGACATGCTCGACAGCCAGAAGCTGGGGTACACCTACGAGCCCCGGGAGCTGCCGTGGGTCTACACCCGGCCTGCGCGCAAGACCTTCAAGACGGCCACCGAGATCAAGGATCTGGCGGCGAAGACGGCGGCGGAGTTCCCGCTGACATTGACCAATACGGTGAGCACCGTCGTGAAGCGGCCCAAGAAGTCGAGGAGCGACAAGGAGAAGGCGGCCGAGGAGGAGGTGCTGGTCATCAGGGACATCGAGCTGGAACCGAGCATCTTCGCCAAGTTCGACGTGTTCGTGAACGCGCCGGACACATCCGGGCTGAGCCCCTCCGCGGCGGAGTTCGCCGGGAGCTTCTCCAACGTGCCCCACAAGAAGAAGGAGGGCGCCAAGGGCATCAAGAAGCTCGGCACTAACCTGCGCCTGGGCCTGTCGGAGCTGCTCAAGGAGATCGGCGCGAGGGCGACGACACCATCGTCGTCACCCTGGTGCCCAGGAAGGGGGCCGAGAAGATCAGTGTCGGCGGGGTGGGGATCAGCTACATCAAGATCCGGTGAGCACTGAGAAGCCTAGGGCAGTGAGAGATAAGAAAATAAATAAAGAGATAGGGCCCGTGCATCGATCGCCTGCCATTGTCGTGGTACGTACTGTGTAGGCCTCTCCCTCTCATCTACCTCTTTATGTGTATGTTTCAATCATGTCTGTGATGTCGTCTCTCGTGTAAAGGGTGCTGTCAGGGGGGGGGGGGGGTTGCACCGGATCCATATCTCTCCCTCCCCTGTTTTCCTTCGTTCCCATTGTTGTCGTGCCTCGCGGAGCGCATGCTTAGCTTCTCCCGCCGGTGAATAAAAATTAGCGAATGTGTTCTTCTTTCTGTGTCGGGCATGTGACACGTACGCCCACCCTATGGTCAACGATGAACTATATATAAAACTAGGGATGGTGCAGAGTTAAGTCGCCGTCGAGAGATCTTCTGTTGGATGGCTAAATTTATTAACGCAGCTACCTAGTTCGGAATTAGGTCATGCATCTCTCTCTCTCTCTCTCTCTCTCTATATATATATATATATATATAATACAGGTGTAATGGACATGCGTATACACATTGTTCTCACGCCACACTCACACTTGAACTTTCGTTTGGACTTTCTTCCGTAGCGGGAACGAACCAAACGTACGCAATATCTCAACGTTAGAAGCAGAACACCCACTTAAAATTTTCACTTAATAACAGCAAGTACTACTTAATTAGAGTTCTACAAAGTACGATTTGATTAGGAGATTTTTCTGTATAATCTCGTGACAACTTTGCCTGTAAAAGTACAAATGACTTTTGTGAATTCTCAGGTCGATCATATAGCAGTGAATAAATTTTTTACTGGGTACTTGAGCATAGACTCTCTTAGAGTCTACGTTTTAAGTGTCTCACATGGCCACGGGCCATAAAATTTGAACTCATGATCTTCCCAAAAACATAGAAGGAGGTGCTTGCTGATCTAATGTCGCATTTGGAAATGTTTCCCGGAGAATTTTATTAAGCCCGGCTTGTTATCGATTTAGGATATTTAAATTTAGAAGAGAGAAATGGGAGTTCCACATCTTCTCCTCGTACACAAATCCATTATCTGAGATCAATCAGTACATTCGACTCTCTGGAGTCGAATACGTCAATCCCACCACGTTAACAAATTGGCCCTCTGACATATCTTAATTGGGCTTCCAAAACGTATTACGTTGGCACGAGCTTTTGCAAACTATGGATCATTAGAATCGGAGAGGGGTAGCTAGATACTAAAAAACTAGAGAGAGAAAATGCGAGAAGCTCATGACTACCGGCTTATCACCACTCTCTAATAGCCCCTCTTTGGCATAGACTTAACTTTATCCCAGATTAAAAGAGAGTGAATTGATTTAGTCCACTTTTATTTTATTTTAATTTGATAAGTGTAGAGGTAGAAATTTTATTCTTAGTTCTCGTATCATATTTTTCTATTTATTTGTTGGGGAAGACCGTCGGGCGCTCGTGGAAGCCTGCAAACATCAGGAACGAAGGACGTCAGTAGAAGCCCCAGGCGTTACCTTAGAGGACAACGCTCTGATGCTTAAGTCAGGACTCGGGAGACAGAGAAGCAAGAAGAAGAATGTGAGGGGGAGAGGGTAGAGAGGTCGTGAAGTAAGTCTGGTGGGACGGTCTGTCTCCCGAGAGATTATATCTCGCCCTGACCAGAGAGCGCTCAGAGAGTGCTCGTTAGGCATTAAGGGTGTTCAAAGGACAGCCGGTGCTTGACGTAGCCTTTTTCTCTTAGTAATAGGATGGCTTCCCTTGTCTCTTGTTGGAGTTGAGTAGGCTTTTTCTTGGTGGAGTTCACCGTCTCCCTGCATGTCCGTCGAAGTCTCTTTTATTGGGGGTTATCCTGGTGGCCGGTGAGGGCCTGTCCCTTAGCAGGGAAGGTTGTGAGTCGCGTGGCAACGCCTTTCCACGATCGTGGGGAGTTACCCGTTGAGGGTCAGCTCCTCCGGAGTCAGACGGTTCCCTAACGAGTCTTACGGCACTTGTAGGGCGTGCTCGCCCTTAATGAGGTTGAGACCGATGTCGTGGGAGATAACGTTCGATCGTCGGAGAATCATCCGATGACCGTTACGCCTCAGTCATTAGATACATGAGTTAATCAATGGGGCTTGGTGGGTCTCCCAAACTGAGTGTTTTGGAGGAGATATCATCACTATTAATTTGTACTATTTTTTAGGCATGCCTGTGAACGAGGGCGCCTCTCTCTTTCTCGCTCTCTTAAAGAGGAAAAAAATTCAGTAATTCATTTGATGCCCTTTTTTTACTGTGGATCGATTGTTCTTTACCGGATTTTTCTTCATATATGATCAGGATGTTCTAACGGGTCTCCAATCCGATCTTTCTTAGCATGACGTCATTACAACTTTAAAATGTGATTACAGGGATCAGTCTCCGCTGGATCCGGTAACAGGGAAGAGATGGGAAACAGTTCTACTACTGTGACTAGCTGTTTTCATCTTTGCGCCTTTATATTGTCACGTGACTCTCTCTCTCTCTCTCTCTCTCTCTCTCTCTCTCTCTCTCTCTCTCTCTCCAATTATTAATACCCAGGGCTGTGTATGATATTGTGATTATATATATATATATATCCATACCATGTAATGGCGAGCATTCACTATGTTTTTGGCCAAAGTAATTATTTAAATAAAATTCACTTAATTTATAATCTTTGAGGTCAAAAGTTACTATTTTTCACGTACATTCTCGAACACATAATAATCTTCTCTAGAGTTATTTTTTTGGACTTTTGAAAAATACGTTTTCTCGATTTCTCTTTACAATTAAAAAACTATTTTGTTAGAAAAAAATAAAGTGATATTTCGTCATTTATTTTAACTTTAAAAATATGCAACTTTTTAGGTGAAAAATTACGTCTCTCAAATTATTACCAAAATAGTGGGACCCAAGGACACTTAATTTGAAAATCCCAGTACACCAGAAAGTGCCAAAGTGGCTCGTGCTTCACGTTTGCAACCTACACCCCCCCCCCCCCCCATGGCATCAAATCGGTGGGGGTCCCCGGCGTCATTGGTCCCAGACATCACATCTGGTTGCATATTTGAAGCAGGCTCGCACGATTCAGATAATGCTGGAGACGCGGAGAAAATGCCCCCTTCGGTTGTGGATCAACGACGGCGCCTCTCTCTCTCTCTTAAAAGAGAAAAAAAAATTCAGTAATTCATTTGATGCCCTTATTTTTACTGTGGATCGATTGTTCTTTACCGGATCTCCAATTATTAATACCCAGGGTAGATTGTGATTTTAAGTTCAATTACCTTGGTGAGTGAAAGGTGGCTCCATTGCCATCCTTTTTTATTGGATTCGAAGTCATGTTCACACACACACACACAGATATATATATATATATATTATATATATATTGTTTTGTGCATCCACCTTATTAAAGACATCAGTCGGTGTAATTAGTTCAACACTTATTTTTTTTTTTAGTAGCCCCCACGTCTAATTAAGTTGATATGTCGATCACGTCACCGGATGAAGTGACGTGAGGGTTAATTAAATATAAATTTATCACTTTATGAATAATAAAATTGACTCAATTTCACTATTCACATGGTTGAAATTTTTTATTTAATTAATCCTCATGTCACGTCATCCGACGATGTGATCGACACACCAACCTGATCAGACGTGAGGACTACTCAAAAAATATTTTAAAAAAATATTAAGTGTTACACTAATTACATTGGTAGATGTAATTAGTGGGGTGAGTGCACGTAACATTACTATATATATATATATATGTATATATATATCCATACCATATAATGGCGAGCATTCACTATGTTTTTGGCCAAAGTAATCAACCATGGAAATGTGACAGTACTAATCGAATGGGTTAGGCGAAGTGTTTAACTGACCGTGGTTGGAGTCTCACACTCATCGGGGACCTGGGTCCCCTCACTTGGACATAGTTTAATACGCAAAGCTTTCATCACATGGGTGTCAATTTTTCAATATATATATATATATATATGGTTTCTGCTGATCATATACATATATAATGAGATGAAAGAAATCTTTTAATATAAATATTATTAATAAAAAATAAAATAATGTGATTTATTAGCTCAATTGGTTAAGCGTAGTGATGTTTTCACTAAGGAGATCTGAATCTCGTCGCATTCCACGTTTTGGGAAGAATTTTTTACTTCAATTATAAATAACATGGAAAAGCAAAGAAAAAATGTGCACATTGCACATTTCGAACCTATGTCTTCGCACCCATATGAAATAATTTTAATTAAATTAATTAATAATTAATAAAATTATAAAATAAAATATTTAATATAATATAAATAACGTATTAATTATATATCACACGTCGATCGTATCGATCATCTTATATGTACAATAGCAGATGTACCGTGTCTATTTGCCAATTTTTGATCTGTCCAAAATCTAGGGTCTAAATATAGTGTGTCGTAGCCACATAAATGACAAGGGTACTGAAATACTGACTCCCGAAATAGTTGTCCGTCATTCCACGTGTGCCCGATCCCCGGTGGACTTTACGAAGGCACGTAGTTCTAGTATGTGCCCATTTGAGAGGAGTGGGCACACCCATCGCAATTAACAATAAATGCGATTATACGTGTAAACTTTAAAGAAATCAACTTTGATTCATTGGTTTATTTAATAATGTTTAGTACCCATGCGGACGATAATGTTTAGGGATTGAGCAAAGTGAGTCGTGATAAGAGTGTACCACAGCTTGTGCATGCCTCCGTAAAAGAAATTTTCACTAATTAACTAGTAAGTGGGTAATTAGTGTCCTTAGTCGCAAGGAAGATAGACCTGCTCATGCATTAAAGACACGTAGATATATAGATACCTTCTCTCATAACTAATCTGACACTGTCATGGAATTGTATTTATACTTTGAGGATGGTGAAATCAATTCGGCTCGCATGCGACCCATTAACATCTAACCTACATAGGCCCAAGACCCGTTAAGTGCAAAGCGGGTCTCCGGACTGTTAGCGGTCCGCACTAGGCGGTCCAATAAAGATGGACAAAGGATTCGCTAGCCCACAAGGAGAATGGTTTTGGGCATCTCAGGTGTCGGATGACTCTCTGGCGACCGAACGTTATTCCCGCCATCGTCGGCCTCTACTCTAGTATGGGCGAGCACGCGCCTAGAGCGCCTTAAGACTCACATAAAAGTCGCACGGCCCGGATAAACAGGCGCATAACGGGAAACTCCCAATGATCATAGGGAGACGTTACCCCACGACTCACATCTTTCCCTGTTAAGAGATTGGGTTTCCACCGTCAAGACAACCGGTATAAATAGACCTCCGATCGGAAGATAAGGAGAGAACATACATACGCACATAGACCTCCACAGGGACATACGCCACACACGGAGGAACGCTCAGACTCACCAAGGAGGGAGAGATCGATAGGGGACAACTTCCGAACATGTCTCAGGCCCGACGAGCACTCTCCAATCATTCACGGGACACCGCAAGCACTCCTAGAAATCCAACTCCTGCTCCAGGCTTGATCGCCCTACCCTTGCACTCTCCCCCTCTCTTCATTTCCTGTTGATCTTCACTCAAAACGGTCCTTAATTATCGGAGTCCGTCTGACGTCTTCTTCCTGATGTTTGCAGGTTTCCACAGGTAGTTAATCATTCTTCCTAAAATCAAACAAATGTTAAAAGTGTGGTATAAGACTCGGGAGACTATTTTTCCATCTCTACATACCTCAACGTAGTCTACCACAAAAGTAGGGCTGTCAATGGGCCGAGCCTGGGCCGAGCTTAGGTCCGCCTGGCCCGTGCCCGACTTATTAAGATTAAGGCCCGGGCTTGGCCCGGGCCCGACATTATTTAAAAAATACAAAGCCCGACTAAGGCCTGGTCCAACCCGATAACTTAAATAAAAAAATAAAAATTAATATATTTAATAATATAAAATTTATAATCTCACTAAATTAATTAAAATTTTATATTAATTACATAATTTGTGTGAAAAGAGAGTTTTAAAATTTTTAATTAAGTAAAATAACATAATTTTAACTAAATAATTTTTAAAATGTGAAGTGAGAATAAAAAAAAAGAACGGGCCGAGCCGCTCCTCGGGCCGAACTCAAAACCCGAGCTCGGCTCGCGGGTCTAGTCGGGCCGGGCTTTAAGGTCCGATTAAAAGTCTACGGACCGAAAAAGACCTTGCGGCCCGGCCCGAAATCGGGCCAGATCCGCGGACTTATCGATCCGGCCCGGCCTATTGACAGCCCTACACAAAAGTGGGCGTGTGTATATATGTTGATTAGAGTTCCTAATAGACACATCCAATAGTACAATAGTTAATATGTACGTATATAATCCTAGATAGAATTAGCAACTTAATTAATTTACCACACGAAGATGGCATTAAAATGTCACTTTTTTATAGAAAAAAGAAAAATGTTGATTTATAATTAGGGAGATGCTTGGCATGACATAAACTAGTATAAAATATCAATTTCAAAATCATCTGTTTAAAAATCCACGAAAACAAATTTCCAATATTGAAAATTTCTTCTATTTTAAAAACTCCGACTTAATTAATTTGGTTTCCGGTAGTATATAGTTTTGAGCTGAAATCTGTTGAATAGGGTGCCACATATATGCATGGGTTATTGTAGAGGTGGAAAATTGGTTCCTTGCCCTCGTATCACACTTTTCTATTTATTTGTTGGGAAAAATCGCCCGGCACTCGTGGAAGCCTACAAACATCAGAAACGAAGGACGTCAGAAGGAACCTCGGGCGTTACCTCAGGGGACAACCCTCCGATGCTTAAGTCAGCACTTGGGAGACGGTGAAGTAGGAAAGAGAGTGAGAGGGAGAGAGTTGAAGGTGTTAGTATTGGGTGTGCTACAGGTCAATTTCGGGTCGGGTGGGCCCGATAGCTGTACAATCTTGTTCATCATTAATAAAATGATATTTGAGCGTAAAGTTGTAATTGTAGATTACTCTACGATGTCCCTAAGATATGTGGTTGTAAAATCAACTCGAGATGAAATCTCGATAATGAGACTGACTTTACATGGACACATATCTTAAAACTGTTTCTGGTTGGAGGGTAATCGCTTGGGAACTTTGATTACCTATTAAACCGGTACACATGATGTATGGGTGAGCAGTCTCATGGTCACTGGTGCGGGGCACCGATATATATGTGTAGGTGTACGTTCTGGGAGGATGTACACTGGACTGATCTGTTATTGGATCTTCAGATGATTGATTATACCTAATGTCAATTGAAGATTTAATTGTCTCAGTAGCATCGTTGGTCCGTTGACTTGAGACATTGATCGGATCTTACACGAGGACTATGATGATTTGATACTTGGCTAATTGACTTTAACCACAAGTCATGAATTGCCAAGTCATTAGTCATTTAAAGATACGTGTGAAGATCATCAATGGTTAAGAAGGGATCGCTCACTGTCGGGTATATATCAGATAGTTAATGGGCCATGACACTGACGCTCCACTAATTCCTTGGCCAGGGTTGTGTGAGTTTGCTTAGAATGAACGTCGTACACTTTAAGGAGGTCGTGATCAAATGGCACGATCATGGGATTTGACAGTTACCATATCCTCGATTGAACTAGACTCATAGAAGAAGCGAGTGATTATAGCGATGCGGCAACTATAGACTTACAGGTACCAGACAGAGTGATTTGAATCCGACGTCCTCTGGGATCACGCTGATTTATTTGACCCAACGTTGTTGAAGCACTAAATTTCTTTTGTTCTTTTAAAATATCATGAGAATCTTTTTATTTGTTTTCTTCATTTTATCTTCCATCGGTTTATTTAGTGCGAGGGCGTGCCAGTCACCTAGGTGACAATTTATTCGGGTTCCGAGACTAGAGTGATTCAGAACCCTGGATGCGCCCGATCTGACTAATCAGACGATTGTGGGTATCGGGTTGAGACTGGAGGCCCACTGTACCATAAAGGTCACGATATTAATTACATCTCCTCGGAGAGGGGAAAACTTTTGATTAATCCCCAAGATAAAGGGCCGAATGACCTGAAGATCAATTTTCTTGAAATGAGCCAAAGATATGTTAGAGAGCATTAAAATTCCCGTATTAGGGTGTAAAAGGGTATTCGAAATCATGTCGGTTGCATATCGACCATTTCATGTTCGGACGAGTGTCCAGGTTGAAAATCATCATAAACGTTTCGGTAAGATCGGAGCATATATATGTCGGGATACGGCAAGTTCTATATTTGAAGAAATAGAGAAATCGGTTACATCCCGGTCAAACAGGTAATGAATTATTGGCCCGACATGAGGTTGTGCCATAGTCATTACGGGTTGATCCCCGAGAGTTGGGCACGTCTTACGAGGACATCCTTGAATATTTTCTCTTACCCGGGGTCAAAGAGAAGCAATCCGGACGGTCGCCGTTAGATCTTTGAACTTTCTTAACGAGGGTGTTTTCTTTTTCTTTGTGAGATTTTTTTTATTGTTATCCATTCTAGGTTGTCATCTCGAGAAATCCTTATCATCATCTCGTTGTCAGAAGCGATTGTTCGTCACTACCTTTTTGTCTTCATCATTTCCTTCATGGGTTTTGGGAGTTTTGGTCGAGAACCGGCTTAACTTAAATTAAATTCTTTTTGCCCAAGGGACAGGTCGACCTGTCCCAGTCTGCACAGGTTTCCAGAACGCCTTAACTTAAATTCTTTTGGCCCATTCTTTCTTTGATCATGCAATTAGATCCGTTCTCAATCTTCATTCACGCAATTTTCGTCATGATTGCTCCTTAGATCATCTTCATGCACCTTTTGTGTTCTTTTGGATATGCAGGAGATGCTTGATCAAATGCCCCTAAGGGCCACAAGGGGGATTGTGAGAGAAAGCCAAGGACAAGCGGGGGTTTCATTTTATGATCACAAAGGGTGATTGGGCAAAAGGCTCCAAGAAATGGGTCATGTTGATTTCCTTTTTTATTGTTTGTGTTGTTGCTATTGTTTTTTTTTTTTTTTTTTTAAAAGGGGGGGCCAACCTGTTGCTAACTGCCAACAGGCCTGCAAGGAGTCGACTCTCTGAGTCGACTCCTGCGCGGCTCGCAGCCAGGACAGAAGAGGGCTGGGAGGGAGGCGACTCCCCCACCCACAGAGGGTCGACCCCCCCTTGCAGATCCAGCAATTGTTAGCATTGAAGGGTGAGAAGCGAGATCTCCTTCAGATAAGTGAAAATGTAAGGTAGAGTGCTCACGCTGGCCAGGTAAGAGAAGGCAAATTGAAAGCTGAAATGGGCATTCTGGATAAACAGCTGCTCGAATTGCAAGAGTGCCATAAGAAAGCACAAGCTGAAATGTCCCTTATGCTGGAACAGAACCAATCCCTGAGTTGCCTTTTCTAATTCTTGGACGGTTCACTGTTGAAATAGCCATGGATTTAAGAATCTTGCAGCAGTGATTTGGATTCTCTTCATGGAGTTAACATTGCTCCTGGAGACAAGGTAGCGGAAATGGCCCAAAATATCCAATTGATAGAAGCAGACAATCTGCTACTCAAGAATTCAACTGTTAAATTGGAAGATTGCCAGGATCACTTGTTAATGTTGCAGGATGACCAGTGAGGAGGGGTGACTCCGCAAATCAATATTCATGCTTTCTGTTTTATTCGTTCGATTCCCGGCAGTGTTTATAGAGTTGTGGTTGGCCATTGTGTTTTCTGAATTCTCAGTTCATAATGCAATTTTCTTTTCGTCCAAAGTGAGATTCTCAGAGCTGTCCACCTGTTCTTCCCTTCTTTTTTTGTTGATCCTCATTCATCATTTTTTTTTGTTCAGTCCACTCAACCTTCATCCTTTTCTCCCTTTTTTTATTGCTATTGCTTCGAATTATTCGCGAAAATCTGACAACATCTCCGCTTGCCCGGAGCTTAGGGGGGATTAAATAGAGTACACGTCCACGGAAAAAACTCCGAGATAGCCCCAAAATATCAAGGTGCGCACTGAAGCGGCAACACCGTTAACCCACGTCGGTCATGAAAAAAAAAAAAACCGAAGGACAAGCCTACTAAGGATTCCCATGACCAAGGGGGCGCCACAATCCAGTCTCCGGGAGGTGGTCTTAAATCTCCGCGGAACCATATGGCTATCAATGTTCACTCCTTAAATGGAAATCACCCGGGGTCTACGTTATAAAGAAGCGAGCGAGCCCCCGGAGACCCAAGAGTGAGCAGAATTTCAAGGGGAGCTGAGAAAGTCAGAGAGAATATAAGGAGGCACCCGATGGGAGCCTGGGAAGACAGGGAGCAGAGGAGAAAAATTCTGGATGAGCAGGGAGCCGAAAAGGAAATTCTGGAGGCTCATCCCGAATTAAGCTCCCCATTTTTTTTAACCACATGGCCATGAGTGTGGGCACGTCCAAGAACAGTACCCGTGGAGGATGAACAGAGAGTGCCGCGGGATATCACGTGAACGATGATCAGAAAAAAAAAAGGTCGGCGATTCATATAGCTACTGGAGGGGCAGAGTTAAATGAAGCACAGAAATAGACATGTGCTATACCAATATGTATATACGTAATGAGGAAAAGGGCATCACTTTCCTAAAAGAAATCAAGGAACAAAACCTGCACTTTCATTTCCTCTCAAACATGATGAGATACATACATCTGGGTGATCGGGTATTTGGCCGGATGAACAACAGGGAACACAAAATAAAAGGGGAGATAACAAATTGGAGACCCACCCCCTTACCAAGTCTCTCACACCCTCGTTCCCTCTCACCCTTTGACCCTCGGACACAAACTCTGAAGCAGGCAGAAGCTCTCTCTCACAGGAGCTCTTGCTGAAAAAAAACTTCTCCCGGAACCCCCTACTCGAACGCCCAGGTCCCCTTCTTATAGGGGCGCTCACTGGGCCGTTCGGAGGCGTTCTCCTCCAGATCCTTCTGCCGGTATCCCCGTCGCCGTATGTTACGGCCGCTGCTACCACCGTAGGCTTGCGGCTGACCGGTTGTGCGAAGGGGCCTGGCGAGGTGACGGGAAGAGCCTTCGACCTGCGCCGGACGGGGCTTCCTCTTGTCTTCAGGGTGCACGCGTTCCCCTGCCGCGGCGTCCGATGGTCACGGGAGCTCCTCCGAGGTTGGCTGCTGATCCGCCGGTCGCCTGCGTGGCTCGAGGGCAGGGGCTACGGTACCACCGGTGGGTGCTACAGCGGTCTGGGGGGCTGCGTAAAGAAGAGGAAGAAGGGGCAATGAAAAGAAACGTGGGATTCTTCCCTAGTTTTTTTCTTTTTTCTTTTTAACAAAACAAATCCCTTGTATATCTCCCTTGGTCCTTCCTCTTTCCATATTGGGCCTTTGTCTCTCGCCCTTTTGCCTCCTTGGCCCATAACTTGGCCCATTTGCCCTTTATGCTTCAATTTGATCATTTTTCATATTTGGGCCCTCTTTCCCCTTCCATTCTTTTCTCCTTCTTTTTTTTTTAGTGTTCACAAACGTGATCAAAAGTTCAGAATAAATTAAACTAGTATTCAGCTCTAGTGGAAGTGAATAATGAATTTAATTTACTTCTAATTGGGAATTAAAAGTTAATTGACCTTAAACTAGAGTGACTATGGACCTAGAGGATCATACACATAAGATTCTCAGATGATGAAATATTATTATGAAGAGATATATATGTTAAAAGTCTTGCATTCCTTTAGAAAGGAATACAAGAAGGGCTTTATATATATGTACAATAATATGAAGGATACATATATAATATTGGTTCTTAAGGGTTCTTTTGGAAAGCACCCAACCCTTATATATATATGCATCCTACGTAAGTGTCTTTCCCTTGATACCAAGCACATAAGGAGAAGCTACCTTATTCTTTCCTCCCCTCCTCTCCCTCTTGCTCTCTCTCTCTCTCTCCCTTGTTGCTCTCTCTCTCTTCCGCTCAAGGGAGAAAGGCTTAAGGAAGAAGAAGGGATTTTTGAGCATCCGTGGTTCGTGCGCGGGGGAGGGAACGGGTGGATGCCGTCACTGCACGAGGATCCGTGTGGATCTATCCTAGAGGCCGGACATCTGTGCGGCTGTACGTTTGTGGAAATCGGCATCGGACACTGTGGACAACGTCGTTTCGCGCTAGGTAATCTTATTGCATCGATTAGAGCACGGTTCTAGGATTCTATAAGGGCCTGGGTTAGAAATTTAAGTTTTATTATTCGTTGCGATCCCGAACCAGGCTGTACGAATCCTTACAGTGGTATCAGAGCCAGGTTGCGCTCCGATCGATGTAATTTTTCTACATATAATCAAATTTACGGGTTATTTTCATGATCTTCAATTATTAAAATTCGATTATAGGATGCTGGGCATCGTTGTTCGCGAAACAGGAAGGGAGCGATGCCAGGGCACATATTTTTTTATTTTTTTAAAGAATTGGCATCCTTTAGGCTTACGTTAATTAAAAAATGGCGTCCGGGGGGCATGATAGTAATTCAAAAGGTCCTGAAAAATTGTAGAAAAATCACAAAAAAAATTAGAAAAATAGAAAAAAAATATGGGGAAGCTGAATAATCAAGAAAAATGAAGAAAACCACTCAAATAAGTCGATTTGAGGGTCAGTTTTGGATATTACAAGGCAATATGATATGTACTCAGGATGATGTCAATTTTGACATGTCCACATCATGTTTAACGACATTAAGTCGATAAAAGAATTAGATTGCCGGACAAGGCACAATCAGCCCTTGTGAAAAATCTTGTAAAACAGGTTCAGATCAAGTTTTTCACAGTCGGGTGGTTAGCTAGAAAACTGAAGAATCACGGTCAAGTAAGAGGTGGGACAGTGGGAGGTTCTCCTCGTATTCGCGAGGTCCTAATTAAGTAACCACTTATCCACTTAAAGTGTTTGCCCGTAGACCTCTTTCCTTAGACACCGTCTTTCTTTAGAAATCTAGCTAGCTACGCGACTTGTCGAAAATAAAGAACAACTCTTGCGAAAAATTCTATCTCGTTTTTCGTACTCGGAGCTTAACTAGAAATCGAGGAATCGCGGCCAGGTAAGAGGCGGGACAGTGGGAGGTTCTCCTCGTATTCATGAGGTCTTAATTATAGAACTACTTATCCACTTAAAGCGTTTATCCATGGATCTCTTTCCTTAGACACCGTTCTTCCTGTTATTCCTTGAAAATCTAGCGAGCTACGTGACATGTCAAAAATATGGTAACACGATAACATAGAAATCGTTAAACTCGTATCGATCAAGATTTTGCAACTAAGCCCATGTAATTTTTAACAGATAATACCTACTCCATTTAACATGCTGGAAAGATAATATAGTCACAGAGATCAAGAATGCCATGAAGGTAACAACAAATAGGAAGAAAATAAGCTCGTGGAATAGAATTGTCTTCTTTCCTATACTTAATTTAATCATGTGTGAATTAAATGACATGCAACATAATATGATTTAGAACCTGAATTTAACAGATCTAGCATGCGGGAGAATCAATTGGTTTAGAAATAACACGGTCGTGGCGAAGATCGTGCACCCGGAACACGGTCTAGGAAAGGACACCGTGATCCGATACGGAGCTTCTGATGCTTAAGAAACATGATCAACTTCACCACCTATTACGGTGATAGAATTTAGCTATAACAATATGCCTTGTTGCTAACTATATGGACTCATGACTAAGACTTAACATATGTTTATAGAGGCTAATCTACGTTCTGTTTAGAGTTAACAGGAAGCATAAAACAGAAAGAAGAAAGCGGCCTAGCAAGAATCGCCTTCAAGAAGTAGCGGTCAGTCTGGAACCGCTACTTGACAGTAGTGGTCCTTGAGGAACCGCCTTCTGCCTACTACAGGCAGAAAATAAATAAGACATGCAAGGCTTATCCTAGGACAAATCATACATGAAAACTATAGGAAATAGAAGGATAATATAAGAACATGTTTAGGACGAACAAGGTACATGGAAAGACATAAATTAAAGTAGAATTTTTATCTTTTAATCAAAGGGTGCAGGGATAGTTGTAAAGAGGAACATGCATGCGCAGTCATATAAAATCATGAAATACTCCGTGTACAAAGTATGAAATCATGAGAAAATTAAGGGCTACAACGTACGTTATTTAATCCATCATGAGATAATGATGCGGGACGGACACGCAAACCTGGGACTCTAGCTCGCAACTAGTCCCTAAGCGAGGGAAACGCAGGATCATGCGCGGTTGAGAAATCAGCATTGAGTCTCGGGTACTCGACTCTTCCGCGTGTACTCGGATTGAGTCACGGGATGGGTTCACTCACTCACTCTCGCAGCGGTGATAACAATATATATCGAGCTACGTAACCTATCACTTATGCAACGGCATTCAAAAATATACAAGATAAGCAAATGCGATAAAGAGAGTGGCGAGTTTACCTCCACGCTCCGGGCGTGGGGAAGACGACCCCGGCCAAGTACGGTAACTCCCGATAAAAATAATTATAATAATTACAGTAGTGATATTATTGTCCACTCCACGTAGGGAGGTAAAGGGCTACAAGTGGGGCCCGGGAGGACCGATCTTGGGTTGACGGGCAGCAACTTGGACAGCTCCGATGGTAGCGCGTGCCGACAACTGTGGGGTCCACGTCCTGACTGGTGGGCCGAGTGGGCCGGGGATGGTACTGCAGCGACGGTGGCTCCTAGAGGGACGTTCCCTGGGAAGGCGACGTGCTGGTTCGCCGTGAGGAAGGCGAGGCGGCCGGCCCGGGGGTGGTTGTTGCTTGCTGTCCACGAGCTGTTTCTTCTGTTCCTGCAGCGCGTGACCCGGCGAGAACGGCAGCTGCGATCAGCCCCGACCTCTGATTGACGCGAGACTGGCGCCGTTGGAAGGCTCTTTCAGAGAGTTTCAACCCTCTAGTATCACAGTAATTTTGAGGGGACCGTATTTTTCATGGATGATTTTACAACAGGAGGGCTCTCAGGTTCATATTTGGCAGGACAGATTTAGATCTGCCTAAGAATGGGCGTTGACTGCGACTAAAACTTCAGATCTGGAAGTTGGGCCCTTTATGAAAGTTAGAGAGGGGGAAGTAAGGAAGATGTCAATATTTGTTGTGGATTTTCTGAAGATGGTTTGACAGGGGAAATTGATTTTATGGTGGTCAGGGGTCGGATCTGGACTGCACATGATAGAACAGAATTTGGCCTGAGTTTTAATTTTTCAGAGGGGAAAAATAACTTCTAAATTCGTAAAAAAATTTGTGGAGGTGGGTTTTGGTGGGAAGAACACCCAGTCCAAATTTGAGCTCAATCAGAAATGGTTAAGGGGGTCGAACAAAGGAAGAACATGGTTGCTGTAACAAGATCTGCACAGGGACGAGATCTGTGTAGGTCTGAAAGCTTAAAGGGAAACGAAAATGAAATGAAGCTCTAAAATCGAGGGAGTTTTTCTAGAGATGGGGATTTATGTGGAGAACCTACCCTCAAAATCTCAACATCATCAGATCTGGAGGTTGGGAGAGAAAATTCGGACAAGAGACCTCTGTCCTGATTTGGATAGAACTCCGGCGATGGCGGTGCGATGGCGGCACGAACGGAAGCGGCGGCGGCGGGGCTGAGCGTCACACTCAGAGAGGTGGTGGTGGAGAGGCTTTTCACCTCTGAAATGGAGAGCTCTCACAGCTCCAAGAGAGAGAGGGGGTGCCCCCTTAGGCTCCTTGAGCACAAATGAATTTTTCTTCTCATTAATGCTAAGTAATTCATAAAATACATGGCTTATATAGAAAAGTAAAAAAGACCTAGACTACCCTCAGATCTAGGTTAGGGGAGGGGTATACAAGGGATAGAACATATTCTCCCCATGTGGTCAAAAATCACAAAATAAAAAATAATATACAAGAAGGGTCCCCCCCCTTTAAAGAGACCAAAATGGATTTTTCTTGCTTATTTAATCCTTGGTCCAAGTCCACATTTGGACCATGGACCAGCGCCCATGGGCCCTGGAATCCATGTAGCCCAATAAGAGGGAGGGAGGGGGCCCCTGCTGGGCCTACGTGCCCTTTTGCAAAGAAATCCAATGACCTTTTGCAAATAAACCCACTAAGACTTACAATTGCGTACTCAATTAATTAACACAAGGGTATAAATACAAATAAAAAGGACACAAATATAAAATAAAATGTTAGTGTCCGTTGTTGATTCTCATCAGATAACCTACCTTTAATTTACTCCTTAGACTTTGAATTTGTTGCAGGAAGAAAGGTCCTTGTTCTTGCGCGTCCTGCGTGGAACCTCCAACTTCCAGTAGCTCTATCTCCTTGACCTCTTGGTTCCCTAGCACGAGATTTCGAGGATGGTTAGAAGATATAAAGGGGAGCAAATAATTCTAAAGGATCAACCAGAAAATACCTCGGTTAGGGTTCCTAAACTTCGAGTCTTTACTGGACAGATATGCATGTTCCTGTGCAGTCTGCAGAGAAACGGCAACTTGCAAGTCCTTGAACTCCTCAACGGCTTGATCTCCGAATATAAAATTTGGAGAGGAGTTAGACAAATTTAAAGAGAATAAAATCTTCTAAAGTATTAACCACAGATGACGACGTCTTACCTTCGAATCACGCGAGCCAAAACGAGGGTTCGCGTAAGTCGATCATGGGCCCAATTTATAGGATTTGGCCTAGGGTGGCAAGATTAAATCAAATAGGAGTCCTATAGGGCATCCATTCGATCCCATAACAGTCCTAGATAGGTTTACATTCCAGATAGCATCGAACCATGGAGATTGGAATGAGAAAAATCCCATTTTTCCACGTTTCTCACACTTCCGTTCACGGAACCTAGTAGCGGTCAGGTCGCTACCGTCTCTGTGAGAACGCGGTCGTGTGATAGACCGCGTTCTTGCGCTTAAATCTGAAAATTTTAGATTTTCTAATTATCTCATATTTATCCCTTTAATTAGCCTATTTGTTCCATTTTAAATCCGTAAATAGCCCTAATTTCATCTCTAGTAATGGGCTTGGGCCAAAAGACCGTAGGATTGGGTTTTTGGGCCTATTCAAAGTGGGCTTTGCCCTTTGGTTAATATATGGCCTTTAAATTAATTTAATTAATACATAATTCATTTAATTAGCCCATTAAGCCTTTTAGATGTTTAATAATTTTTATTTAATTTTTAAAAAATCTTAAAAAATTTAAGAGTGTTACAGGACAACCTTCTGTTACTTAAGTCAGCACTTAGGAGACGGAGAAGCAGAAAAGAGGGTGAGAGGGAGAGAGTTGAAGGATGGCGTAGCAAGACTGGATGGACGGACTACCTTCCGATGAAGCTCTCGCCGTGACCAATGGGCGCTCAGAGAGTGCTCTCTGGGCAGTAAAGGTGCTCAGACGGCAGTCGGACCTTGGCAGAGGCTTTTCTCTCTTGGCAGCAAGTCGGCTTCTCTTATCCCTTGTCTGGAACTGAGTGTGTTTTTTATGGTGAGAATCACCATGTCCATTGCCTGTCCGTCGAAGTCCTATTTATAGGGGGTTATCCTGGTAGTGAGGGCCAGTATCTTAGCAGGGAGGGGCGCAAATAATGGCGTAACGTCTCCAGCCGTTGAGGGTCTATTCTTTCAGAGTCGGGCGATTCTTTGGCGAGTCTTACGGCACTCGTGGGGCGTGCTCGCTCTTAGTGGGAGATGAGGCCGACGTCGTGGGGGGTAACATTCGATCGCCGGATGATGCCATCCGGCGGCCGTTGCGCCTTTGCCGACGCCCTTAGTGCGCTGGCGAATCCGTGGACGACCCGTCCTGGGCTGTCCGTTACGGGTTGCGGCTGTTGAGGCCCATCAGGCGCGTTGCAGACTGTGGGCCTAATTGGGTCTCACAAAAATGAGCCATATCTGGGTTGGGCCAATTTCACCCTCCTCGATTATCAAATTTTAAATCTAGCGATTTTCGTGCAACACTCTCCGAACATAAGAAAAATAACGTAAAATGATTCCCAACATTTCAAATGTTATAAGTACTTTTTAATGTTATTTTATGATATTATATAACATTTTACGGCACACTAAATGACACATTCAACAAGTACTGGCTAGGTATTCCCTTAATTTGTTACCAAGTGTAATTAACTTAATCTTTGCACTTGTTTACCTTTCAAACAGAGAAGTATCGGTACGTAGATATACCCCTCTCTCACCGGGACGGTGCAAATCCACGTTTCACTTTACACGTCAACCATGGAGTACATGGACCACTCACTCACCGATCGGCCTCCCTTCAGCTGGCCTGGCCACATGCGGGAAAGAAGGGTTATTGCCCTATACCGATGGCCATGGAAGGAAGCCACCAAACGGCCTCCCTGTGGATTATCAGCTTCCACCAACCACTATGAATGCCGGGCGGAAGCCCGAGACACCGCCCTTCCCTCTATAAAAACCCACCACCGGGGAGACACCTCCACCACTCCCCACCGCCAGAAACCCTAACCCTAGCAGGCGACACCCCCACCTCCTCCCTATCATGGCGACCCTCCCTGGTCAGCTTATGCCTCCGGGCCAATCCACCACGGCCCACTCGAACTCAACCAACTCCTCCTTTGCATGCCTCTTCTCCCACCAGGCCCGCCGGCGGGGCCAGCGCCACGTCACGGCAAGGGGCCGGAGCCACGATGTCCGACCGGCGGTGACGTGCAGCGCCGGCGCCGGCGGGGGCGACGACCTCCTCCGCTCCCTGGAGCGTCTGGAGCGCCGCGACGTGGTGCTCGGCGGGCTGAGCGGCCTCGCTGGCCTGGGCCTCAACGGGGCCTCGGCCTTGGCGAGCCCCATCGCCCCCCCGGACCTGTCCAAGTGCCACGCCGCCACTGTGGTGGACGACGACACGAACCCCACGAAAAGCAGGGAGTTGGAGTGCTGCCCACCATTCTCCGACACCGCCGTCGTGTTCTCCCCGCCGTCCTTCACCAAGCTGAAGCAGCGCCGCCCCGCCCACCTCGTCGACGCCGACTACATCAACAAGTTCCAGACGGCCATCAAGCTGATGAAGAACCTGCCGGGAGACGACCCCCGCAACTTCTTCCAGCAGGCCAACGTCCACTGCGCCTACTGCAACGACGCCTACGACCAGGTGGGTGTCCCCGGTGCCCACGATCAGCAGCTCCACATCCAGGTGCACTACTCTTGGCTCTTCTTCCCCTGGCATCGCATCTACCTCTACTACTACGAGCGCATCCTTGGCAAGCTCATCGGCGACGAGAACTTCGCCCTCCCCTTCTGGAACTGGGACCATCCCGACGGCATGCAGATGCCTGCCCTGTACACCAACACCCGGTCCCCGCTGTACAACCCCAACCGGAACCCCCGGCACCTTCCCCCCACCACCCTCATCCTCGACTACGACGGCACCGATCCCGACTACGCCGACCGGTACCGGCAGATCCGGGACAACCTCGCCCTCATGCACCGCACCATGATCACCAACGGGAAGACGGCGGAGCTGTTCATGGGGGACAAGTTCGTGACGGGGACCAAGCCCAACCCGGGGCCCGGCAGCCTGGAGCTGTCCCCGCATAACAACATCCACGTCTGGTCCGGCAACCCGGCCAACCCCTTCGGCGAGGACATGGGCAACTTCTACTCCTCCGGCCGGGACATCATGTTCTACGGCCTCCACGCCAACGTCGACCGGATGTGGGACGTCTGGACCAAGACGCTGGGCAACAAGAACTTCACCGACGAAGAGTGGCTCCAGGCCGCGTTCTACTTCTACGACGAGAACAAGAAGCTCGTCAAGGTGAAGGTCTCCGACATGCTCGACAGCCAGAAGCTGGGGTACACCTACGAGCCCCGGGAGCTGCCGTGGGTCTACACCCGGCCTGCGCGCAAGACCTTCAAGACGGCCACCGAAATCAAGGAGCTGGCGGCGAAGACGGCGGCGGAGTTCCCGCTGACACTGACCAGGACGGTGAGCACCGTCGTGAAGCGGCCCAAGAAGTCGAGGAGCGACAAGGAGAAGGCGGCCGAGGAGGAGGTGCTGGTCATCAGGGACATCGAGCTGGAACCGAGCATCTTCGCCAAGTTCGACGTGTTCGTGAACGCGCCGGACACATCCGGGCTGAGCCCCTCCGCGGCGGAGTTCGCCGGGAGCTTCTCCAACGTGCCCCACAAGAAGAAGGAGGGCGCCAAGGGCATCAAGAAGCTCGGCACTAACCTGCGCCTGGGCCTGTCGGAGCTGCTCAAGGAGATCGGCGCCGAGGGCGACGACACCCTCGTCGTCACCCTGGTTCCCCGGAAGGGCGCCGAGACGGTCAGGATCGGCGGGGTCGAGATCAGCTACATCAAGATCCGGTGAGCGCTGAGAAGCCTAGGGCAGTGAACTAAGAAGATAAATAAAGAGGTGGGCGCATGCATCGATCGCCTGCTATTGTCGTGGTACGTGCTGTGTAGGCCTCTCTCTCTCTCTCTCTCTCTCTCATCTGCCTCTGTGTGTGTATGTTTCAATCATGTCTGTGATCTGCCGTGTAAAGGGTGATGTCGGGGGGGTGCACCGGATCTAGGCCTCTCCTTCCCCTGTTTTCCTTCGTTCCCATTGTTGTCGTTCCTCGCGGAGTGCATGCTTAGCCTCTCCCGCCGCTGAATAAAAATTTGCGAATGTGTTCTTCCTTCTGTGTCGGGCATGTGACACGTACTCCCACCCTATGGTCAACGATGAACTATATAGAAAACTAGGGATGGTGCAGACTTAAGTCGCCGTCAAGAGATCTTCAGTTGGATGGCTCAATTTATTAACGCAGCTACCTTGTTCGGAATTAGGTCATGCATCTTTTCGTTGGCACTATATGTATATATATATATAATACAGGTGTAATGGACATGCGTATACACATTGTTCTCACGCCACACTCACACTTGAACTTTCGTGTGGACCTTCTTCCGTAGCGGGAACGAACCAAACGTACCCAATCTCAACGTCAGAAGCATAACACCCACTTTAAATTTTCACTTAATAAGAGCAAGTACTATTTAGAGTTCTACGAAGTTCGAACACAACGGAAAGTTTACATCATTCGTGACCATCTTAAACTTTGCGTTAACAAATATTAAGTTACAAGTGGTTCATAATTTAAACTATATATAATTGAGGCGGGTAAAATCAATTCGGCCCATATGCGATTCGGTAACGCTATGTTCAAGTTGGCCCATAATCTGCACGGTGCAAGGTAGATCCCCCGACAACTGGCGGCCCACGCTAGGCGGCCCAATAAAGATGTGTAAAGGATTTGTCGGCCCAAAAGTGGCCTTGACCCAAGCATCTCGGGCGCCGGATGACCATCCGATGACCAAACGTTAATCCCGCCATTGTCGGCATCTATTCTAGTTAGGGCGAGCACACGCCTAGGGTGCGGTAAGACTCACCTAAAGATCGCACGGCTCGGATAAACGGGCGTACAATGAGAAACTCCCCACCGTGGGGAGACGATGCTCCACGACTCACGCCTTTCACTTTTAAGAGATGAGCCTATCGCCAAGACAACCAATATAAATAGACATCTGATCAAGATGACAAGACACACAAGGAGAAAAAAAGACGACCTCTGATCAGACGACAAGACACACAAGGAGAAAAAAAGACAGACAGAAAAAGACACGGAGAAACAAAGAGCCATATACAGAGAAGTGCTCATACCTTTCTCTGAGCACGCCCCAATTCCTACGAATTGAACACTCTCCGAGCATTCGCTGGACACGGCGAGCGCCCCTAGATGGTCCATTCGGACTCCAGGTTTGATCACTATACCCTCAACCTTCTCTCTGCTCTTCATCCTCTGTTGATCTACATATAACAAGGTTCTTACTTAAGTATCGAATGATTGTCCCATGAGGTAACGCTCATGACACCTTCTGACATTCATGTTTTCACGGGTGGCGAGACGTTCTTTCCCAACAAATTAATCGTAAAAGTGATAGGAAATTTGAAAGATTATTTTTATACCTCTACAATAATATTATTGTTTAACTTCAAACTTAATGATTTTGATCAATATTCTAAATTAAGTTTTGATATATATATATATATATATATATATATTGATTACTAAACGTGCTTCAAATATTCTAAATTTACTGCAGACAAGGTAAATGGTTGATACTACAATTTGACGTGTGCAACACTATCCGTGGGGGCAGTTAATTATTTGCCGCCCATGCATGTCCAGTGTCTCACACATTAATTATATCATATCCCACTGGCTAACGTGCATTGTGTTGTCCTTTTTGTTCCCCCAAGAAAACTTCTTCCCACCTAACGAAGGATATGTGGCCACTCCCAATGTGGGTACGGTCCACTTTGGCAATAGATTAGGGGAAGATAATTCGAAAGAATTTGTGATATTTTATTTTTAAATTTTTATTTTTTAATGTAATATTTATTTTAGTCAAAGTTAGATAACATATATATATAAGAGAGATAAAATGTGTTAAGTTTTAATTAAATATCTTAATTTTATCTGATCCCGAGTGATGTATCACGGCTCTCTCCCAAGATACCGATCGAGGCACATCGCACACGTTAATAGAGCCCCAGGGCTGTCATTATTTATTTTTTTTAGAGAGAACTTGATCGAGTAAAAATCAAATCGGGGGACTCGAGCTTGTACATATATATGTGCCCGCTGGTCATGGCGGTGGGAAGGTCCGTACAGCACTCGTGGAAGCTGACACTGATCAGTGGTGGCCCACCTGAGAAGGTTTTTTGTTCTAATGATGATCGGCGGAATGGAGACATGATCGACCGCTGAGCTGTCGACGGACGCGATGTGTACGAAAAGGAATCGCATATATTCGCTGAGCTGTCCTCCCAGAAGGTTTTTTTTTCTTTCTATATGATTTTCCCATCTTAGAATTAATTATCGATTTAGTTAGAAATATTGGCGTATTTATTCAGTTTTAAAATCGAACATATATATTTTGTCTGGATGACCATAATAAAACAAGACGAAAACGAAAC
This sequence comes from Amorphophallus konjac, assembly GCA_022559845.1. Classification (NCBI taxonomy): domain Eukaryota; kingdom Viridiplantae; phylum Streptophyta; class Magnoliopsida; order Alismatales; family Araceae; genus Amorphophallus; species Amorphophallus konjac. Next base: position 8,096 of record JAHNEJ010003319.1, on the reverse strand, counting down.
AATACATTTTGTCTGTTTGTTGTGATTTAAACTCACTTTTCCTCCTATTATAATTTTAGTTTCGGGTGGATTCGAATCGGAAAAGAAAACAATTAAGAGAATATCCAAAGATGGCATCATGGCTCCCAAAACCTGTAGAGAGGGGTAATTTATAATTAATAAGATATTTAGCATCTAAATTGTATGATCCAAGTAACACAAAGGATATGAACCATCCGATTTCTTGATCATGCAAGCTATCTCCGTAGCCCATATATATATATATATATATATATATATATATATCATGGCTCTCAAAAATTATGCAGAGGTGCGTTAGAGTATATACGTAATATCAGTTGCGATCTGATACCGATCTAGCTCCTTTGGCAGATTAAAATCTGATACCATTGGTACCAAAATACTGATAGGCTCCATTAAGCTTGATCGATCATTTTTCTATAAAAAAAAGGAAATTACACATTCTTTCTCACAAGAATAGTTTTTCCTACTGTTCTTTTATTATATTCTGCATATCTTCTAAACCATATATATATATATATATATATATATATAATTCCGTTCATCGAGTTGAAAAAAACCCGATTTATCTTTTTCTTGGCTCTGTCCTTCTTGTCTATATTTCTCCTGGTCCGCTCTGATATATCATGCGCATCTGCACTGGTCGCGTGCCTGTGATCTCATCAATGCTCTGCAGAAAGTACAAAAATATTTTACAATCACCAGGGACCTGGGTCCTCCACTTGGACATTACTTAATGCGCACAGCTTTAATGACATGGATTCCAATATATATATATATATATATGGTTTCTCAGCTCATCGTCGGCCACTTCATGATGGGCGCTACTATACTTCGACATGACTAATTATTCTGTGGGCCTGTGTCGTCCTCGCTGATCCATCAAGGGATATATATATATATATATATAAAAGATCTGCAAACTTAAAAATGAACAGAAAAATATTATTTCCTCCCCTTGAGGAGCCATTTTGAAATCCTCAACTGTGCGAGACTCTGTTGCCAACAGCGGCACTGAGTACCTCGATCGACCACGGGTCATTGGAAGCTTGTGCCATCATTTTTTATGTATATATATATATATACCAAACCCAATCATTAATTTAGATAAGGAAAATTAATGCCTGTATCTTCCAACACACAGTTAACGAGATTATATTTATCACCTCGACCTGGTCCCCTTTCTGTTCATTTGTTGTACGTAGTGTAACTTTTCATCGGATAGTTTAATTAGGAAACGGCCTGTGGGTACAATAGATATAGAGATATATATATGTACCCGAAGAAGATGCGGGCAATTTTGTCTCATCAACACTAGAGATATAAGATTTGGGAATCTGCAAACCTGATCCGACTCTGTCGCTAACAATATTCTTATTTTACTTTTTGTAAGGGTATTTATATATCGAGAGTAATCTTTCAAGTATTCTTCATAAATATAATTTTGTCTTTTGGTACAATGAATTGTGACAATTCTGTTTATATGGGTATCTTTTTACAAACCTCATTAAGCGTTTCAACGTGGAGAATACATTCCCTACAATATTAATTCTCTGCCACCTCACCTCAGATATAATTAAGCCCTTACCAAATCTGAAAGTTAAAATTTCCACCCCTGCAATCCAAGAAATTAGATAACGGATCATGACCTCTCCGAATTAATTAAGGAAAAGGGATGCGACGGCCGATGACGCCTCGGCAGGCAACAATAATTGAGAAGAATCCCACTCTCTTCACGTGTTCTCCCTGTAGCGACGAGGGTCACATCGGAGGTTGCGAAGAGTAATTAATTAGCTGGCAAAAACCTCCAAAAAGTACTCTTGTCTCCGTGGTGTTTCTTCAATCTGTGAGAGTCATCGAGGATCTTTGGGTACAATCATACTTCTCTGTGCACTGTTTGTGATTTGTAAGATTTCTCACTCTGTGAGAGCCATCAAAGATACAGAGGTGCGGAAAATAAATCAAATGGCACACCCACACCCCTAATTTGTATGCAAGAGTTCACTAGAAATTAAGGTTGTCCATAGGTCGGGTTAGTCTGATAGGTTCGTAAGTCTGATCTGATTTTGAACGGAGTCGTAAGATCTTTTTTGACTCGTAAATTTTTAATCGGGCCTAAAAATCTGCCCCGATTAAATTCGCGGACCGGACTTTGAGTTCGAACTAAACTTTTTAAGAATATACCAATTAATGAAATGCATATATCATATATATATATATATATAGATGCTGCATTAATCACCTAAATGCATGAGAAGCTAGGGGGAGTTGGCGCATGAGAGAGATGATCGTTCATCCACGTGGGTCCAATCGACCCCCGGCCCATTGGACTTTTTCGAACGATCGTACGTTTGGCATCTGCATGCACATTGCCGAGTAGGAGAGGGCACATCACGATTAACAACTATGTGACTGCACATGCAAACGAAACGAGTTCATCTTTAATTGATTTATGTGATCGACAGGTCTGGAACCTATGCGTGCATGTGGCCTACACCAAAAGTGGACGCACTTTTTACGGGGGTTTCTGCGGACAGTACTGTCATTTTCATCTTTTTACAACAGGAATTAAAACGACGTCGATCTCTTGAGTAAAGAATGATCGATTTAATCTATAAACACAGTTACTCTCGATAGCATTAAGCAATGCAATTAAACACTGTAAAACCCCACCTTGACCTCAACAAGTACTGGATATATAGGCCCTTTGACCCAAAGGGCACCTCCCCTTTACACACACACACACACGGAGACATCGTGGGTGGCCCACATCCAGTGGACCTGTACCGATCGATGGTCCTACTCTCTTTTGCTAGCCCAAACGCGGAAACCATGATTACTTACTCATCACTGATGGCCCTGAGAAGCCACCGAAGGGCGGCCTCCCTGCGGGACAACAGGATTGCTGCCCATCACCGACGGCCCTTATAAAAGGAAGCCACCGGCCGGCTGCTCCATGCGGCAGTGTCCATTTTTGTCCCTCCTCCACCCCCCCCCCCACCACCCCCAACCAAGGAAAAGGTCGTCTTAATTTGCAACTAACAGACAATATATATGGGAGGCGCATCCCATGGTTCAGATCTCTTGCAAGGATAAGAGTAGTGGAACGAGTATTAGAGTCGTAAATGAGTCGGGCTCGGGTTGAGTTTAGGTCAATCCGACGATGAGGACGTAACGATAAAGGATCCATGATCCCTCAAGGCCATGAAGAACCCACGATGAGGACGTAACGATCCTACGATGAGGACGTAACTCCCGCCTGAAACTCCTCAGCTTACGGGACTCATAAAGTGAGCACACTATATAAATCAGGGATTCCCTCCAGTGAAAGGTAAGGGTAATGCACGCCTAAAAATCCCTGAGAAGGAACCACTTCACCACCTCGATGTTGGGGGATCTCGTGCACCTCTTTCTACCTCCTTCCATATCTTCCACCAGTGCTCTACTGACTTAAGCATCGGAGGATTTTCCCCAAGGAACCATCCCTGGGTCTCCTGATCTGTTTCTCTTTCTCTGCAGTTCACTTTTTGGTGATCATCCTCCCAGCTCAGGACAAGCACGAGATGCGACGTCCGATGACGCCTCGGCGGGCAACAATAATTGAGAAGAATCCCACTCTCTTCACGTGTACTCCCTGTAGCGATGATGGTCACATCGAGGGTTGCGAAGAGTAATTAATTAGCTGGCAACCTCCAAAAAGTACTCTTGTCTCTGTGCTGTTTCTTCCATCTCTGAGAGTCATCGAGGATCTCTGGGTACAATCATATTTCTCTGTGCACTGTTTGTGATTTGTAAGATTTCTCACTTTGTGAGAGCCATCAATTTCATCTTTTTAAGGAGGTTTCTAAGGACAGTACTGTCATTTTCATCTTTTTACAGAAATTAACACAGTCACTCTCAATAGCATTAACCAATGCAATTAAACTCTGTAAAACCCCACCTTGACCTCAATAAGTCATAGATATAGAGGCCCTTTGACCCAAAGGGCACCTCCCCTTTACAGACACAGACACACACACACACACAGAGAGAGAGAGAGAGACCGTGGGTGGCCACATCCAGTGGACCTGTACCGATCGATGGTCCTGCTCTCTTTTGCTTAGCCCAAACGCGGAAACCAGGATTACTTACCCATCACTGATGGCCCTGAGAAGCCACCAAAGGGCGGCCTCCCTGTGGGACAACAGGATTCCTGCCCGTCACCGACGGCCCTTATAAAAGGAAGCCACCGGCCGGCTGATTGGTACCAATCCTTGCATCATATACATGGACAAGAGTAGTGGAACGAGCATGCATGGCCGCACTGATTGGTACCACGTACAGAGTCTTAAATAATTTGAGCCTGACACTGAGAGTCTATTACTTGTCTCATTAGTGTTTGATCCCCCTACACATACACCAAGGTGCATGCATCATATACATACTAGAGTCCCACGCCACAATCCTTATTTTTAGAGACCTTGATTATGTAAAAATTAAATTGGAGGAACATGGGAGCTTGTATATATGCCCACTGGTCATGGCCGAGGGAAGGTGGCACTCGTGCCAGCTGACCCTGATCACTGGTGACCCTCGGGGGAACTTCCTTTCACGATCATTCGTGGAATGCAGAGGTTGGGGGAACCACTGTCAGTTGTACGCAGTTGCGATCGATGTGCAAAGGGATGTATCGCACATATATTCGCTGTGGATCACAAATATGTTAAATGCGTGTGATATAAAAATATTTAAAAATCATAAAACTCACGAACCGTTGCAACGTTCGTACAAAATGAACGTTTCAACGTAAAACGTTTTCAGTAAATAAAAACGTTACACAATAAAACATAAAAGAATTAAAGGGAAGCTACTAATGTGTGAACGTTGGGGAGAGTCTTTTAAGATCTATATATAGACTCCTTAGCTAACCTAAACACGACACAGTTATACCACAGCAACGTACATCTATAACAGGTGAAAATTTTCTCCAATTTCTCTCTTCTTCTTTTCTCTCCCCCACATTTTTTATGTCTTTTACGGTGAGTTCTTAAAAGTTGGATTGTACGTGATCATTCGTGGAGACTCTCTTCGAGAAAGTGTCAACAATAGAGAGGGGCCGCCTACCCGAGAATTATCGTATCTTTAAAAAAAATTTGTCGCGAGACTCATATGTCGGGTGATAATAATTTTATTAATTTTAACGATTACGCGTTTTAACCCGACAGACTACGTTTTTTGCTTTATTTTTAGATCTAATTAATTGTTGTTTGTTCTTATTATTTTCAACGTAATATTTCTAACAAAATATATATCACGAAAGAAGTCACAAATCAACAGTAATATTAGCCATCTACGTTCGATGAAAGCAAATATTTTAATTAAGACGATGTTCAACGACCTTTTTTTTTTCTTTCATTCGCGGGTGTTTCGCAGATCTTTTTTCTTTCGTTCTGCCTTTTCGTTCGCGTATCGATCGACCAGTTAACTAACTTGTAGTCAACTGACTGATTGACGACGCGGGCGTGCCAGTCACATGCGTGACGATTTTATTGTGCGCTCATTCTGACCCATGTAGGGTGAATGCGAGGTTCGGTCGGGACCAGCAGTCCGCCATACCATAAAGGTTATGGCGTTAATTACATCCCCCACGAGGAGGGAACACCTTTGATTAATTGCCGAGATATCGGGCTGTCGAAGCCGGAAAAAGGAACTACATGATGATTATTAGTTGAGGGACTTGCATCCTTCTGTGATTGACACAAGAGATCATCCCATAAGTGGGAAAGGGGTTAGAATGATGCGACGACACGATTCGGAACGAAACCGGTGCAGTGCGTGCGAAGACAGGGATCAAAACGCTTGAAACGGCGCCCTGAAACGTAGGTAAATGGTTTAAAACGGCGCCTGAACCGTAGGTACAAGGGGCAGGCCGTTAAAACGGCGCGGGAAGCCTGGGCGCGCCGGGAAGACCGCGCCGGGAAGGGCGCGCCGCTTTAAGGAGTGATCGCGCGTGGACGCGCCGAATTAACCAGATTTCAAGGAGACAGGGGCCTCGTTGGTTTATTCATAGATTTATTAACATTTTGGATGGTTTTGAGAATTTATTAAGTTGATTGTTCGTGGAATCGGTGACGAGTCATTTAAAGGCCGAGTCACGGGCTCGCGTGAGGCGATTGTTCCGAGTTTAAACTCGTTCGAGCCGAAATTTCGGCAGCATCTCCCCATCCCAAAGGATTGTAGGGGAGACGCAGGGAGTACTCACGTGACGGAGTAAACCCCTAAAAGCCGGGTGACGCAACGGCGGCCGGCAGACCCGAACGGATAGGAAGACCCCGAGGGCTAGCCTGCTAGGGGCACCAAGTCCGTGGGTAACGGTGAGTGAGTGAGGCGACTCGATATGGGAGCGAAAATCCCGAGGGCTAGCCTACGAGGGGCACGCGACCCGAGCCACCACAACACTCGAATCGGGACGACCATATAGGGAAGGGATCCCCGAGGGCTAGCCTACGAGGGGAACACCACCCACGGTCACTGTCGAGTCCGTTAAGGACTGCAGATTCTGAACTGTAGGGCTTAGCCCCATTATTGTACATCCAGCGGTCCACAGGGAGATTCGTCATCGAGAGACGATCCCTCCGTCGACCGAATGATTGGTGAAAACAAGGTTTTGGGGGATGTTCCCCCTCCCCGGATGCTGGAGTGATGCTACATAGCATACTCCCATCAAAGTACAAATGCCATAACAGGAAGGAATATGAAACCTCGCTTGACGGTGCCAGACAGACAAGCTAATTGCCTAGAAATATATTGAAATGATGGAGCCCCACGGATCGAGCAAGTCAATCACCAGCAGAATATGTAGCCAGCGCATAGCCCGGAGCACAGATATACATATACGTGTATATGTTATTCGGGAGCAAACCCACATGGGGCTCACCGTCGAACGTCTGGAAACCATCCAAGGATTCTTCCCATCCCCCTGGTCCGTGAAACAGAGCGTGAAGGGGACGGTGAAGAACCTTATTCCCTAGGCGGAGACCAGACAGAGGTATGCACACGAGTACATCTCTGCTCGCAAAGCCCATGAAATATTCAATGCTGAACCCAGCCATTGCATCAAACTCGAAAGAAAGAGAACCCCGGGGAGGGGGATGAATGATTCGTGTAGCCCGAGGGCGTAACCAACGTCGGAGAAATCGGTTATACGAGAGTATATACATATGTTGGAGAAATCATTAAATGCACGCTCGAAGGAGGGTTGGAAAACGGGAGAAAGGGATACAACATCAATCAGAGCGACTCTTTATTCATCCCATGAAAGACACAGTTATGTATATGCAGAGCACGTAGATTCCGGCGCCGTCGTTGTCGACCGGCCGCCGTTTCCATTAATCGAAGAAACGATTACAGGCGGAGTAAAAAGAATGCAGAAGGGAAGATGAGGAAAAGGGGGAGGAAAGGCTCGTATCATCGCCCCTCCCCCTTTTCTTCCATTTACATTGCAGCCCTGGGGGGAATATGGCAAAACAGAAGCGGGGAGATTCGACGAGAAACACGATGACGACCCACCTAGAAGGCAGGGGAGCAGTCGATCGTCCTCTCCGACACAGGGGAGCTCGAATGGAAGAGGGTGGCGGCCGCCGAGGGACCTAAGCCGGGAACTCCTTCAGAAGAGCAACACCCCCTTGACCTCCCCCCTTTTTTTCTAATTCCCTTTTCTTTCTTTTTTGATTCCGCTTCCTCTCTTGATCGGGTCCCCCTTGATCTTCTATATCTTGATCTCTTCTGTCGACCGGCTATATATAGCCTTGGGGTTAAAACGGCGCCCCAGGAAGAGGCGCGCCGGGTTGACGGCGCCGGGGAGAGGCCCCATTTGGCTTTTGCGCACCGGGTTGACGGCGCCGGGGAACACCCCCTTTTGTTCTTTGCGCGCCGGTTTGACGGCGCCGGGGAACACCCCCTTTTGTTCTTGGCGCGCCGGTTTGACGGCGCCGTTTTAACCTGTTCACTTGGCGTGTCAGTCCGGTAGGCCCGGAGATGATTCCGGAAGCTCCCGTCGACTGTTCCCCTCGCCCTGGCCATCGAAGGGCCTTGAT